>JANPWX010000010.1:2027684-2076077 GCA_024734555.1 Trochalopteron elliotii
GACTTAGCTCAAGCGATACTGCAAGAACAGTGGGCTCCGTGGGCTACTCCAGCCTTCTGGATTAGGACTAAAAAGTAATCGATTGCGCTTTCCAATTTCTTACTGTGGTGCTGCTGCCTGGTTCTCAGCTCACCAGTGTGCGATCACCAAGAATTACTACTACCTACCGCCCGCAGCCTGCTCTAATACATCATTTACCTCCTACTCCTACAGAGACAACAGAATTACTGTCTCTGACTGTTCTTGAACTTCTCATTGTTTTTTTCCTGAAACACCACCATTACAATGCATTTGGAAGAGTTTTGTGAAGACAAGAAACACAGAGACTCAACGTTTTCTGTTGAATGCTAAGGCAATTCAAAAAACCTGTCTCTTAATAACAATGAACATGCACAGATTGCTGGAAAATCCCTAGGTAAAACAATTCTCTGTAACAGACTTAAGTATTTAAGAATATTTTCAGTTGCTTTTAAAAGTAGTGACTGTATCATAATTCAAGTGATCGATACTTTTGTAAAGGAAGCACATTTAATAAAACCCTAATTATCCAAAATGCAAGTCTAGTCATACAAACATTCCTTCTGCAGAGTCTGCAGAAAAACCTCAGCAGCTTTTCCACTCTTCCAAGCACTTCTCACTTTTCCCTACATCTTGCTGACTTGGAAGTCTTCTGCGATCGAATTCAAAACAACAGAAATCCCACAAGAGAGAGAGAGGGAAATTTTCTCTCGATTCTGTGCCACTGCTCTCCTGCAGCCGTGTTCCGTATGTGCCCAAGAAGAGCAGTGTTCCAATTACTGCAGGAGCACCTGTGTGCACTAAAGCGCTGTGCCTTGCAATCCATTTAGAAATATGCTCACTTAGCTGAACAGCTGCAATGGCTGAGGATATTATTGCATTGCAGACAAGCCTTACTGCTTTCACAGGAGAACTGAGGGTTCTGCTCAGCTGCTTCTGAGCAAAATCGATTGGGTGTTTTGATGGTGGGGGTTTTTTTCAGGCTCCCATGGCGCTGCAAAGATGCAGTTGATCAACAGAGAGACCAAATCCAGGGGCTGCTGACACGGGAGGCAGCACTTGCCCCCATCCCTGCCCCACAGTCTTTCCTACTGCCCACTCGGCTGCTCGTCTACACACACTGTAACCAGCAGCTGGATTTCCTAAACCACCAAGAAGCTGTTCCTGTTTCTGGTGTGTTCGTTTTCATCTAGAAATTAAATTGCATTGGCTCACCATGGGGCTGACGAGAGGCGAGGAACAAGGCAATCTTCCTTTGGCAGCAGTAACTTTTTGGCAATAGGATTAAACCAGTCTGACTATACTGTAACCACACCCTACACCAGGATTTAAATTGCCTTGAATTTACAGAGCAGGATTTAAATATTAGGTTCTGCCATCTTGCCTAAGAAGCAGTGATGCCTAGTGATGGAAGGTTAACAAAGAACAACTGTTAATGGTCTGATGTCTGAGGTCATGGTTCCTGCTAATGAAAGGGATACTCCTGAGGCTCTTGCCCCACCTCTGCATGCTCCCTGCTTTTCCCTGGATTTAATCCAGCCATTGTGTACCTACTGTGTAGTCTGGCTCTGTTAACATTCCAGAGGAAAAGTAACAATATGCAAAGAAGAGAAAGCAGCCCAAGTGTAGTAATGCCTGAGATCAGGGTCACGAACACCTCCACCCAAGAGAATTTACATTAAAACCTGGAGAAACCTGCTTTGTTTGAAGCTGCCTGAGGCTCTACATCTACTCTGATGTCCCCACAGTTCAAAATCTTTCTCACCCACTCGTGGTATCCCCCAGCCCCTTCCCTGCAGTATCTTATAGCAGCTCTGAAATAATTTCTAAGTGTAAAAGAATATAGTCCTGCCTAGTAGCACCATCCTGCTTTCTCCAACACATTTTCACTTCCAGTTGGTGTCCCTTGTTCCTCATATACTCTACCCAAACTATCTCACATCTCTAGTTCTTGTGGCTGCAGCTTCCTCTGTGCTACAGCACCTGTCTCATACCAGTAACTGGTAACTGTATTTATTATGGGCAGCCTTACATATTGTTCATTTATAAAGGCAATAACAAATTCTCATGCTTCATCAGTGTTGGTAGTGGGATAAAACCCCCAAACCACAACAAAACCACCCCCTACTCTGATCAGGGGATAATGGTGTTAATGACAACTTTTCAGCAAGTTACAATGGAGCAAGCTAAAAAGTAGATCAGACCCCTCCCAAAGCAGTATTTTCTACAAGAGCAGAAATCTCTCCATGTTTGTGGGATGCCTCAGCTCATGTTTGTGCATGAAGAACTGCCAACACTACAAGTTCCAGCTTTGATGAAGATGTGACATAGCTCCTGCTTTCAGCAGCAACATCCCTCTTCCCACCCATCTCAATCCATGCAATTGCTTAATTGCTTCTCCTGTTATTACAGCAAATAATATGTGATTTTTTTTCCCCGAGAGAAGATTAACAAAGCTCACTCATTAGAACTCAACACAATTGAGAAGCTGATCCCAAGGACATCTAGGTTAGTTCTGACAGCTGCTCTGCTCTCTTTCCACCATGCCCTCCAAACAGCATTAACAAGCTATTACTGGTTCCTGCCCCAGCTCTGGTTAAATGGGGCTTATAACCTTGGCTACAGCTCTGGATCTACAGTGGCTCTTCAGGAGGGCATGCAGGACAAGGGAGATTACGGCTGAATTCAGCTCCAGAGGCTTATTTGATCTGACTCAAGGGAAACCTTGGACAGGCTGTGTGTGCAGAATCACTCGGGTGGGTGTGCAGTTAAGCCTTGGACAGTGAGAATTTTCCTAAAGACAGATTAGGTTCTGTTGGGTCAATTTCCCTAATAAACCATCCTGCACTAGATGAGAGTTGGCTCAGCTCAACAGTTACACACCTCTGCAGTAGTTACTTTACCACGTCAATAATTTTTTCTGTAGGCATTTTAACGGTGGCACTTTGAGGAAACAGAAGAAAAAGTATTTGCATTCTTGTAGATACTTACAGAAGATAAAGTTATAAAAGGATAGTTTTTGTTGAGACAAAAGGAAACAAAAAAATTTAACAGTGTTAAAACCATGTTCTGCTTGGATACATTACACATCCTTACACAAGCACTTCATTATTGTTACAGGTGCCCTGTCTTGCTCAGTTCTGCTTGCTCTATTCCCTGGAGACCCCTACATTCTTATTTTTTTACCATTAATGCTACCATATATAAAGAATAAATATGAGAAAGGCTAGATTGCCCTCAGTGAAATGTTTTCACTGGTTTTACCTGAAGCAAAATCCTTTAGAGAAACAATTCTGTTTTGTGTCTAACCTTTAAGAACTATTCTGCCTGAAGACATACTCTACTAATGCATTTAGGTGTGGTTTCAGTAGCCAGTTGACAGAAGACTGTTCTGGCTTCTTGGCACAATTTTCGTTGAATTTGACAATATTACCAATTTAGTGCCATAATAACAAAATGCATGCTTTTAATAATATTTTTACTACTCTAAATACTACTTGGACAAAGGCTTTATAGTTGTATGGAAGTCAGCAGGTCAAAAATAATATTAAAATATTACTAAACAAATAGTTAAAAAAATGAAATAGTAGTAAATTTCACACAATTGTATGTAGTCATCTGGTCTAATATCTACTAAAATAAATCCACTTCAGCCATAAGTTTAGAAAGCCTGGGGTTTATGCCCCTTTTTTTTTCTTTTCTTTTTTTGTAGGAACAAGGTAGGGGGAAATAACTTTTAGCTCTTCATTAAAGAGAACTGATAAAGGGAAAGTACATTAGACAATTCATGAGTCTCACAACCTACACAGATTATTGCAGATTTGACCTTAGTTACTGAAATTAGTCATATTCCATGTTGAAAAAGCAAGTTATCAATCGCAAAAGGTAAATGAATTTTCTAAGCTATTATTTGCATTTTCTGCAATAATTAAAGTGTATTTAAAGTAGGGACAACCTAATCCAAATTGGTCTAAGAAGCTGCAGTGAAGTAATCTGATATTTATTTTGAATAACTGAATTAATTAACTATATTCAGTACCATGTATAAACACTCCTCACATACGAAGTATTCCCATTTAAATGGCTTTTTCTAATTTCAGTAGAGGCTTCAAAGTCAGGTTGATATTAAATGATAGCTAGAGTGTAGTACATTATTAAAAAAAGAAATTCACAGTGGAACTCATTAAATATAAAAGCTGCACACCAAAAGGAAGATATTTGTTTTTTTCAGAATGTATTATTCTTCTTAGTTTTTACTACTCAAAAGTGGATCTTTGTATTTCAAAATGGAAATAATCCTACCTATTTCAACCAACTGCAAATTTTAAAATTTGCAGTTTCTTTAAGTGTGTTATTATTCCAGCGCAGGAAATTTGACTCAGGCTTCAAGAAAACAACAATCCAGAGAATTCCAGGTTCTGGGACATGTCACCGATGTGAATTCGGGAAGTTTCGACTAAGCAGGAAGAGAGGGTGAGCTGGACCCGTATGGACACAGTGGTTTTGCCCAAGGCTACTAAAACCCTGAAGCCCACCTCCATTTACCTTCCCGGAGTGTTCCCATCAGCACAGACTTTAGGAGTGAATCACCTTCTTCAGGGAGTTTTAGCCCTTACAGATGTTATCAACTCCTGTCCAAACAGTCCCTTTTATCTTTCCTCTCTCCTTGAGGAACATCTCTTTGTTCCACGTTTGCAGAGCTCTGGGTGTTACTGGCTCTGCATTAATATTTTGAATTATGTATAACCTACATGAAGGTGCATCAGGTCACAGAATATGCCTGTTACTGTTTTGACTACCTTGCATATTCCTTCAGGTCACCACAATAAAGGGCTCTATTGTTACTCAAAACTGAACAGCATGTACAATGTTGAATGTAAACCAGAAAAACATAAATTAGCAGTTTTCAAGTAAGATGTAGAGATGTCTAAATAAAATAAATAAAAATACCTGGCACACCTCTGCCTAGCCTTTAGGCACCTTTTTTTCCAAACAGAAAAGCTTTTCAAGGACAAGCCTGGCTTATGATTAGGGCCCTTTCATACAGGATATGAAAGATTTAAATAAAATTTCAGACAAATTGCCATCACATAGCAGTGAACACCAGCACCACTGACAGTTTAAGAACAGATTCCTGTTCAGGGCTCAAATCCAGAATGATAGCAGACACTTTTCAGATTTAACTTAAAAGCAGAGCAGAAGCCCAGAAACTGCCTCTATTACCTGTATCTTTTTCAACATCTACAGAAAGAGGCCAGGAAGACGGGTCTCTGCACTTGAGTGTGCAAAGGTAAGGTGGCATATGAAGCTCAGAGTCCTACTGATCAAGTTCCAAAGTCAGAATATCTCCACTACCCTGCTTGGTTGGACAGCAAATTACTTATATCACAAGCAAACAAGGTAAAAGAGGGCGTATTTCCCTTACTAAAAATTATTCAGAAGACAGGTCTCTCAAAGAGTTCATAGCTAAAACATGTTTTATTTCTGGCTTCTACAGTTAAATTGTAAAACTTGGTATTGCATGAAACACTTAACTGAAAATACTAAGTGAATTAATAGCTGCCAGTTCATTAGCACTTTGGCATGCACAAGTGCATTTCTTTTGTTGTAACTGAAAATCTCAGAGTAGCCTTACTTCTGGTGCTAAAGAGACAGTGTGTGCAGTGGTGGAAACAAACACGCATTCACAGCGTGAGCAAGTGCTGCATGTTCATTTGGGTTTGGCATTTTAACAGACACCCAGGGGAAGTGGTGGTGGGGGAAAAGCAGTGTATCCCCATGGTAACCAGGACATCTTGTTTTATAATGTTTAACATGTTTAGCATATTTAACATTAAACACACCAGAGAGAAAAAAAATTAGTCACCTAGAAAAATATTCATTTCTGAGCAAAACTATTAATGAACAATGAACACAAAAAGCTTTTGACAGTGTCCTGTGAGATATAAAACAAAAATTGCTATTTTTCTCTTTTGGCAGCTGATAATTTATTCTAAGCTTTTCCCTACGCCTATGAATCAAATGCCTCCTCTCTTCTGCCCTCTTTATTCTTCTCAACAAAGTACTTTTAGATTTACTTTCTCATGTGCTGATTTTTTCCAAGAACAGATCTCAGTAAAATTTTTAATACATAATGAACTGTTTGTGAGTTCCAAGTGAGGAAGGAGGAACATATCTGGAAATGAAATCTTCTCAACTTGATTTGTATTATGAAAATATTTTGTGGATGATGACTGCTTTATTTTTGTACTTCCCATGCTCCCAGTGACTAGGAAGCAAAGTGTTTTTTTAAGATTCACTAGCACTGCATAAAGGAATATCAAAACTGCATAAAGAATTAGTGTATTCCTATTATGCCAGCTTTACTTTTTTAGTGATGGTTTATTTTATACTTGCACATAAATCAGCAAGTCAAGTGTCAGCTGTATTTTTACATGTCCATTCAACAATCAGAACTCGAAGTTTTAGTTAATCAACTCAGTCTTGAACAACTCAGAATAGAAAATTAATTTACTTGCTTATTCATCTTATAAACATCCTATTTGTAACCAAGTCCCTACTGCACTTTTTAAAGCCCCCACACCCCCATGTACAACCTATGTGGAAACTTGCCATCAAGTCACTTTGCATACTGTACCACTATCAGTGCAAGTGCAGAAAACCTACTGGACACTTCAGTGGAACTGACCTTTTTCTAGTTGCTTGTCTGAGCTGACACACATTTAGAAGAGAGAGAAGTTTTGAGATAGAATAAATAATTTCAGCTTTCTGTGAAAACCATGACTCTGTGAGTGTAAGCAAACGTGTAACATTAGATGTATTGTAAGCACATTTTATCTTTGTGTGGCAGTGTTCACTGGTTTCTATGGAGAAGCAGACTTGTCACCTTGTTGAACAGCTTAAAGCTAGCCTAAAGTTTAACCTAAGACAAGTCATCTATTTTAAACACATAGGTATAAATATATAATCAAACATAGTCAAGGAAACAAGTTGCACATTTCATTGTTAGTGAGAATAGCGCTTGAAAATTTTACTGAACAAGGCTTTTTCTAATCTTCTAAGATTTTGAAGGCTAATATAAACCAACTTTGTAACTGGATTCATTTCTCTGAATTAACACTGAAAGTGATTTGTCTTTCTTCATAACACTTCAGAAACCCAGGAGTCTTATTTTGCTTCCTGCTATTAACTGTCAGCTCTGGATGGCTTAAGTATAGAGGGAAGCCAGAAAAGCCATCTGTTAGGAAGAATGAGAAAGCCTAGTTGTTTTACTCATTTCCTGGGTAAAATGAAGACTGAAAGGTTTTCAGTGAGAAAACTGCTTAGACTGCATTAAGCCAGATGTATACAGGGAATTCAAAAGGATTAAATGAAACAGAATTTTCTTAGTTCAGTATAAAATAGTTGTATGGCAAATATGAAGAAGCACTTAGTTCCTTTAAGCAGATAATATCTAAATTTTTCAGTAAAATTTACAAATCCCAGGCTTGCTTTTTCCAAATGAACTTATATTATGAATAATGGGATACTCAAAAAAAAAAAAAGTCAAATGTTAGCAGTATCATTACAAATAAATGCCTTCTGCTTTTAGGAGAAGTAGGATATCTAGTGCTGGAAAAACCCAGTCACTGTGTAAGTTTTGAATCTGAGAAGGAGCAGTCTTAAATAACGCATTAGTATAGCACATCAAATTACATTAGATTTCATAAGAAAAGTTCAGGACTACTGAACTGTGAGCATATTGAACTTTTGCTTCACAAAAGAAAACCTCTTCATCCACACTGTAACATAGCCAAACACATTTCTAACACTTTATGCTTTTTCATCTTGTCTTGAAACAGCCCATTACTGATGGGAAGGCTGACACCCCTTACAGCAGCAAACTGAGTGTCATTTGCCCATTTAAAAAACCAACCTTTATCAAATGTAGCTACTTGAGGTCACTACTCCAGCATAAACCTCAAAATAATTATTGCAGTGCCTCTAGCCATAGTTCAATTAAGATACTGGAAGTAGATTATGTGCATTTTTATATACATATATAAAATACATGTGTATGTATATAAATACATATGTATAAGTCTAATCTATTAACATACATAATATACATAAGTATACATGCATCCCTGTACACAGGATCAACTGGGATGGTACTTGCAGAAACAGCTTTCTGGACTCCTCAGTTTAAATCACTGAGCAGCCAGACTATTTAGCTCTCACCTTTGAAACACATTACAAAACTGCCTTATTTTGCTACTGAGTAATTCAGCAGCTCTTCTGCTGTTCTTTTTCCCTCCAATTATACTGTTCAGCTACATTACACAGTATCTGAAGCAGTCTCCTCGATGTTGGGTATTCAGATGAACAATTAGTGATATTGCTTGCAAAAAACCTTCAGAAATTTAGAGAAATCAAGCTTTGAGCTGCAAAGTCCCTGACACCCACCACACAGTTTTCCCCAGAAGAGAGGATTAAAGTTACCAGACTGAACTGCAGGCTTTTAACAGCTCATATCTAGATTTCCAGGCCTACAGCAAGGAGTCCACTGGATTTTTCCCTTCTTGAAGTGACAGTTTCTCTGGCACCCAAACACACTGCTGTGTTTCCTCAACTGGAAACAAATGAACAAAGAATCCAAACAGTCTGGTGAAAGGCTTATGGAAAAAAATAATTTCCACAGTTCCTTCCTGAGATGCATTCTTTCTTTGCTATGAATCATGACAGTTTTTCCCAGTAAAGGCCTCTCCTTTACCTATTCTCTGAACTATTGCCTTCCCTCCAGCATACACAACCCATCCATCTGGAGCTCTCCCACACTGCCTTCCTTTAAAAGACTACTTCCATTTCTGTGACATAATATCCCTTGCAGAGCTCTCAAAGGGCTAGAAGCAAGACAGTCATCCCTTTGGAACTGTCTTAAAACACATCTATTTATCTCTGCAAACTCAGGGGCTTATTTTTTTCTAAGTATGACAGAGTTCCACTGTGAAAATGCCTTTTTCCACAGTGACAAAAGCATTTCACAAACTCTGCTGCCATAAAGTGTCTCCTTACTGATCTGTGTGCATCACAGATTATGTTTGACTACGGATTCCCAGACCCCCACTAGAAAAGACTGACTAGAAGACTTCTGGATTTCTGAAATAAGCTTCCTAAACCCAGCACAAGTCCCCACTGCTAAAGCTGAGGCAAATATCTTTGCTTATCTCCGAAAAAAAATTGTTCAGTATTATCCAGCAATTATTTACACATTGGAAGTCTTGCATTTTCAGCATTCTTTTAAGGGAAAAAACAACTTCTTTTCAACACTGAGTCTTTCTGCCTTTCCCTAAAATAACCTCAATTTGTATTTATCATCATATAGTACTCAAAATTGGGAAGACTACAGATGAGATCTTATAACAAGCACAGCACCAAGTAGAGCAGAATAATTACCTCCTGTGCCTCACATCTGATGCTTTTGTTACTATTACCCAGAACAGGTTGTGTTTTGGTATCACTGGGTTTTAACTCTTAGTCTGATCTGCTGTAATACCCAGAGTACGCAGCACAGAACTACTTCATTCCCTGACAAGCTGATGCCCCTAACACTCAATCCATTTTTCCCTTGCTAATTTTACAGGGCCAGGCTGTTCTACCATCCAGACTATTAATGAAAACATTGAATAAATTCGTAAGCTTGATCACTGTACTATGCTTTAACAGGAACGAGGAAATACCCTCCTAAATTTCCAATTTAGAATATCATGTAGGAAAAATTCAATTCACTGTTCTTTAGCTTTAATATGTTAAAGAACCTTAAATCAAAGAAAACTAGAAAACCTTAGCAAAAATAAAAAAGAAAAAAAAAACTTTAAATAGACTTTAAATCAGACAGTAGTTCACAGGCCAACGTCAGTGAGCTCCTAATGACTGTTCATAAGCAAGTTACCTTTACCTGAATCAGTAAGACAAGTCAGTAGTAAGCACTTGATGCATTACAGAGGTAATGTGATATTAGCTTCAAGTTGTTTTATCTACTAATATAAAATCACATTTACAAATAATAATGGTTTTACATTTTCTCTAGGGCTGTTATAGGTGGCTATTTTTAACTAGAAAAGCATGAAGTCCTACAAACCAATATGTTTTTAAACTACATATAAAATTATTCAGAGGAATGTTATGTGAGCATTTTCTTACTTTGGAGCTAGAAGTACCATCACCATTGTCTAAACTTAAAATGATCAAAAATTGTAATTGTATGAGTGTGAGAGCAGTTTTACCTCAGCATTACTTGAGAAGTTTTTGTATTTATAAAATAAATTAAAAACATGTAGGAAAGCTCCCCCCACCTATTCCACAGTTAATTTTGGGGTTTTTTATTGATCCAGTCTTGAATAATGCTGCTTATTTGATAACAATATCAGGCAAAAACATGAGCAAGTGTCATTCTGCATTCCAGTATGAATCATTCAATAAAGTCTTGCAATATATACATTTTATCCAGCTTCTGACATTAAAGGTCATCATGCCAATGAAAATTTTAACAATACAATAAAATCCTTCAAATATAAATGCTTATGAATGTAATTCAAGAGACCAGACAATTGAATTTTCTGAAATTTATATCACTCATGTCCATAATAATTTTACATTTCACACTTCATGCTCTCAAATGTTACCCTAGAGAAGACTAAATCTTTTTGCCACATATACTATTAAAGACACTAGCCAGGTTTATAGAGTTACAGAAGACTATAATAAGATGTAAAATTTAGTAGTAATAAGTTATGACATTTGCTGACTAAAACATTGTTCAGTCTACCCTAATGTTTGAGCCACTCAAATACAATCAGTATTTGGATGTTATATACTACCCATTTCATATACTTACAGTGCAAAGTAAGAGAATTTTTTTCCTGAGCATTTAGGAAATGAAAATCCTTTTTCTTTACCTTTCATTACAGTCTGTTTAAAATATACTCCTCACACACCTGCGCTTGTCAAGACTGTACAATTAAGACAGGCAAAAGTTTGTAGATATCAGAGCCCAATCAGGAATCAGAAGGGTTACTGAACATCTCTAAAATTTGTCCCTGTTTTTCAAGTCTAAGGATATAGTAGGATTTTGACTTTTAGCAAAAAATTCAGAAATTACATTTTTCCCATTGACCAAACATTCCAAAATGTACAAACCACATGCCTTCCAAAACAGAGAAACAGCCGCTATTGAAACAAATTGCAATACATATTTCAACTTACTATTCTGTAGTTAATGTAATGCCCACTGAGCTGTGCCTCCAACAGACATAAGAGAATAAAACTTTTAGGAATGTGTTTTGGGCATTTTGTAAGGAAGCTGGATTCCTTACAAGTTCATCTTTTTTCTCAGTAGCTACAGACCATGAGTTTCTAATTCAATCTTCTCTTCTGTTTGCAATATATCAGGTTCTACTGGAGGAACAGGTGGTCGGAGTATAATCTCTGGACCTCCACCATAGATTGACTGAAGAAAATTCCATGTTTCTTCTGATATTTGTCCAGAATCTGCACCTGAAAAATTTTTAAAATTCAATTACTATTTAGAATGATTCTTTAATGATTTAAGTCCACAACAGATACAAAAAGGAAAAAAAAAATCCAGATTAAAATTTTAAACTGTAAGAATTCAGATCCAAATTTAACACCATAATCTTAATTTTTGCTTTATCTGGCACCAGCTGCCAAACTCAATTACCTATTTTGTATTAGTTTTGTATTTCTTGATTCTTACAATTACCTGCTCTAAATTATGCAGTACTTGCAGAAAACATATGAAAATTCTATCATAAACATCTAGTATCTACCAATCAAGGGGACAGCCAGTAGCTCTTGGAACTCAGGAAACAGTGATTCATATTATTATAAGGACATGGCAGTCACATCAATTACACAGTAAAGTTCAAGGACTTAAGATTCTTGTTTCATCAGAGAAATTAATATTGATAGTAAAGAATAAAAGTATGAGAAGCACAGTAAAATTCCCAGAGAGAAAGGACTATAATTAGGATAATATCAGCTCCAGCAGTGCTCCTGTAGCACTGATGGGTCAGCCTGATTTCGTTCACTGATTCAAGTCTTTGCTTATGATTCCACTGCTCTGGCTAGAGGTCTGTCTCCTGTCTCAAGTCAGCATCCAACAAGCATTTCAGATTTTCCACAACTTTTTACAGTGGCAAAGACAAGATGCATCAGCACATCTCCCCTCTAGGTTTCAACACAAGGATCCTGTCTGATACTGAGTGATTTCTTCATATTAACTCATGCAAAAGAAGTCACATTTCTGTTCTACCAGAATAAGCTCTCTCTTCTTTTAGCAAGTCAAATCCCTGCCTGACAGCAAGTTTCCCCTGCTATCCTTACTAGACATTATTAATTTGTCTTGTTAAGCCTTTTTTCAGCACCCTCACACTTTGAAAAAAGGAAATCAGTACTATAAGCAGGGGACTTCTCCCCCTGCCTCCTGTACTTTTCTGTCCTTGTCACCTGCTGCAATGGTGCCAGCTGTTGTACTTCACCTGTTAAGAGTTTCTAAAGGGGAAGGGCACAAAGAGCTGCACTTTTGTTTACCTACAGTAACTCAACTATGCAAAGTTTCATCTGGAAGTCATCATGCAGATCCCATGCCAGTACTAATAATGTTATGCCTCAGTTTTACTCTTTTACATTTAGGGTCTCAAGGAACAACTCCATCTCTGCAGGCACAGGAGTAGATAGATCTTCACTCCCTTATGCAGATTGCAGGCAGTCAGGTTAAATTCAACAGGCACAGTGAACTCAGGCACTGGATCACAGAAATATGTAGTACTGGACACTATTTAGTGGTGTACCCACCTCCTGCAACTTACAAAACAAATTTTCCACATCCTATTCACCTTATTTCTACCCAAGTTCTAATTTGTACCAATTTATACCAATGTAGCTGAAAGTAAACCGGCAACTGGCTAATTTGCCATCAATTACTGCTTCTGAAGTGATTTTTTAATTTTATCGGGCTTTATACCTTGTACTTGAATTCTATCATCAGCACTTAAATCATTAAAACACACTAAAAAACTCAGGAGTGCCAAAACTCATTGTTTTTAAAATAAACTCTTGGCATTCTACAATTGGTGAGGTTTACAGGTACAGCCAGTATATGCTAAGTCATTAAGCAAAATTGGGGAAAAATCCAGTTAAATAAATACTAATCTTATTGATGCAAATTCATCTTTTAGGCTGAGCTGCAATCAATTTAAAGCTTCCTAGAAAGTCTAAAGACTTTATAAAGCAGGTCATATAAGAGTGTTGTCCTCTGTACCTATGAATTCCAAATAAATGATATCTATCTTTTAACTCTGAAGAATAATGAAGAAATCTATATCTTTGCAAAAACTTCTCTAATGTGCAATATACAGTATCAAATGACTTGCAGAAAAATGAGCAACAGATTTTATTTACAGTGGTTTTCTCCCTCTGTGAGAAATACAAATTAGGTTTCAAGATTCAAATAACTACATACAGATATAGACCAGTCTCCCAATTTTGTCAAGAAAACCCCCATCAAACAAACTGATACAAAGCCAAAGCAGACTTTCACCATTGTCAAGTTACTCTGCACCTCCTACACTCTCAACTGCACTTGGATTAGTCTATTACAGATACTAATTCTTCATTTTAAGAATAAAATGATTCCCCAAAAATGGGCACAACACAGATTCATTAGAAACTGCCGTTCATTTTATGGTAACAATAAATAGTTTTTAAAAAACATAAATTTCCCAAACTTCAGCAAAGGCGTAAGGGGCACAAAGCTGCAGCAATATTGGACACCTACCTTGTTTTAGCACAGCACTGCCACACTTTGTTACTGCAATCTTAGCATTATCAATGGGGCCAGGAGGATCTAGTGCAACAGAAAAATTATTAAAATTGGGAGAGCTGAAAACAAACAGCAGGTTGGAGGTTCTATTTCCAAAGGGGAGGAAAAACAGCCCATTTGTTTACTGCTTGTTCTTGTACTGCTTAACAGTGCATTCTAAGTTGTTAAAAGCTAATCACATTTTTAATTAGGAGTGAGTTTTCCAAAGCATTCATGATTACAGTTGTCTTCAAGCAGCATAAAACACAAATTAATCCTAATTCTTACCCTTACCAAAGTCATCCTAGAGCAGACCCTGACAAGATTGTAGAACATTTTGTCAGTTTCCATTTTAAAACTTTAGAGGCATCTGAAGTCAGCTAAACTGATATTTAGTACAGTTGTTACTGAGCCATCTGAGTTTAGATCTGATGAGGTCACCTTTCCTCCAGAAGCTGCAGCACCATCTATCAACAAAATCCATCCCCCCTTGTACTTAGATCCAACTTTCCTGCTGCTGACAGCAAACATCCTGCAAACAAGCAACATTCTTTCCAACACTATCCCATTATCCCATTGCTGTGAATTATTTTACTATGTTCTGTATCCTGGATGTATTTGAAACCTATAAAACCTGTGTCTTAGAAGTTTAAAAGCTTTGGTGTCTTTGCAATCTGTCCTTCTGACAGTCTTCTGACAAAGCAGAAACAAACAACAATACAACACAAGATTACCTATATTTTGAAATGGGGCACAACTTACCACTGTCTTTACCCTTTACAAATCCTTCCCATTCTCTGAACCAGTGCATGCTGATGCAGTAAAATGTTGATGGAGATTCTTCTTCTTGGAATGCTCTATTAAGCTACAAGCAAAAAAAATAAAATCTGTGTTTTTCTTCCCTTTTATTCCTTTAAACTACTGAATTCTTGGAACCACTGTAATTATTAACACCATAACATTACAATGTAACAGAACACTTTCAAGAACCACTGACCATAAAAACAGTAAACACCTGAATACCTAAGATGAGATTCTGATGGAGTGGTAGCCTTCATATTAAAAGGTGATTTACTATTCAGTTGAGAAATTATTTATATTTCCTGAAAACAGCAACAAGTTCTTCTTAAGCACAAGTGCTTAGTTGTCAAACACTAACAGATAATTACCGTGAAGGTTGAACTTTTAAGTAGCAAAAAATGCAGAGACCTTATTTTTGTAAAATAAAATAAAGTAGTGTTCTGAAAATTTTTTTCCATTCTTTTACGGAAAGTTCTTTGTGTGATGAACTGCATCTTCATCTGTGTTTGTTTTTCCTCAAGTATTTTAAGCAGATTGCAGTACAATTCCAAGGAAGGTACAGTGAACTAATACACTGGGACTTTTCATGATTTACGGATCTTTTTACAACATTAGGATGAAACAAGCAAAAAGTCACTTAAACCTTTAAACCATTATCTTTTTAGCTCTGTAATAATAAGCTACACTTCCCCTTTGAAGTCATAAACCTAAAGCACCAACACAACTTAAGGCTTCATATAGAGTAAGTGTTGCAATCATTCCCTAAAGCCATCTTAATAGAGGACAAAAGAATTTTCTGTGTGCTAACCAGTAACAATACTTGCACAACAGTGCACATATAATCACTGCTTTTATTGGAAAGATACTGACTCCTAAAGCAAATGGGGTTGACTCAATGTCATTAATAATAATTACTAACCAATGGTAATCCAGAGTACTGAAAATTTCTAAAAATTTCAAAAAGCCATGGGAAAGCTGACAATCTCCAAAGTGTGATTAAAGGACAAACAACTGAAAAGAGTCAGTTCTACTTTTCTTCCTTTCATGAGCTGAGATAGCAGGAATGAGACTCCAATGTCTCTGCATTTATTTTCACTGAAAACTTCAAAACACATTTTTTGTTTAAGAAGTTCAAAATCATTACCACTAGTTATTTACCTTCAGACTCAAGCACATAATTCTCTAACCCAGGGAAAATGCAGTAGCTCCTTGATATGTATTTTACTGATACATTGCAATATTAACATATTTACTTCACATGGAATTACTTACATTTGTTTATGTTTATAATGACTTTTTTAAAATAAGATCTAATGATTATCATTAAATTTCTCTTGGCACAGTATTATTGCACTTAATAAATTATTGCACTTAAACCTTGTAAGACTGCACAGACCACTGGCAGTGTATAAAGGACAGCTGCTCACGTGACTGTTTCCATATTATAAAAAAAGTAATTCAAGAAACACATAAAAAATTTTCTCTAAGTACATTTTCATATATGCAGTTATCTGGGATTTCACAAGAACATTACTGCTGCCATTAGGAGAGATGGGGTGGTATATAGGGATAGAGGTATTTAATGAAGTCCATTTGTTACAGGAATCCCTTGTGCAATTCTGGTAGTAATCCCTTGGGTCTAGTCATGAATGTCAGGTGCTGGCCAGTAGCAGAATGAATAAATGTTTTCTTTTTTACCCGTATAAACATTTCCAATTCATTTTTCCTTCTTTTTTCAATTCTTTCAGACTCTATTTGGCAGGTGTGACAAACATACAGATGGTTAACAGCTGGTCCTCCTCCGTATCTGCAGTGAAAGTGAAAAAACCCGAACAATCAGCCTTGTGGAAAATATCATGTAAAAAGATCATGCACCTGTAGATGGGGCAAATGTCAGTATGAACAGAAGGCTGACACATGCCAGTCACAGTGATCCCAAAAAGCCATAGTTCATTTTCCTAGTAATATTCTGCTCTCCATCCTAAGACCATCTTGCAAGTTCTGACTGCCTCATGCCAGTACAAACCATCTCAAACTCAGCTGCACCACAGACTTCAGAAGGAGTTAGTATGGTTAGAGCATGTCAGTGAGTGTTTTTATATATACACCAGGTGTGATTCTACCAAAGGCCTTCAAGAAACAGCCTATGGCAATTCCAGCCAGTTCTGTCTTAAAAATGTTTCTCCATCCCAATGCAGACTCTCATCAGCTTTGCTACCTCCCTGACCCCAGCCTCTAAACTTATTTATTGTTTTTGTTCTTAATAGGTTATTCTTGACCCTTCCCTCATGTTTTCCTTGTGTGGAACTATCCATGGAAGTCTGCAGGGACACTGCTCCTGAGAAAGGTATTTTTGCATACAGAAAATGGATAATGGAAGAAAAATCCAGTACATACAGGAAAAAGGAAATAAATTGGAAATAGCACTGTGTTTATTTTTTACTTGTGTGGACCAAAACTTTAAAACATCAATAAAAAACTTCCCAAACTCTTACATGTATTGTTGAGGTGGCAGGAAATTAACAGCTAAAAATATTTAATGCAAGTGCAATACAGAGTGTTGAAAGCCATCAGCAAAGCTCTCCTGCAGCTTTTTGTTACTCTAGAATAAGGCATAGCTTGTAAGAATTCCTCCTCTGTAAGCAAGCACTCAAACCTGACTGACATTAAAGTGTGGGGCAGTAACACAGAACACCCAGATTTAAGTTATTTTGAAGCAGTACTGGCAGCTGAGGCTATGGATTCAAAGCCAACATAAAAGAAAAGCTGCCTCCAGCCAACAAGTGAACAGGAAGCTGATACAGAGAGCTCTTTCAAAAAACCTCTGCAAAGCATACTTTTGCTGACCTACTTTGTGTTATTTCATACATACCATACGTGTTTATTGGTTTAATACTGAAGTACTACCCCAATAACACACTAGTCCGTGCAGTCTTCTAGTTTGCACAAGAAAATGATATAAATTGACTGTTTATACTTCAGTCAGCTGTATGCCCAGAGGGCTGTCTCCTTCCTGAGCCACTAATTCTAAAGTCTGATGTTGCTGCTTGGCTCTCAAACTGTGTCACTGGATTTTTTCCAATTACAGTTCAAAACTTACCTGCTATACAGATTATCCCATATATTTTGAGGTAGCATTACAACGAGGTCCTCTATGAAGTTAGCTTTGTGTGGAGGAACACCTGCAGAAGGAATAAAAACAAATAAACCCCCCAAACAATAAAAAACCACTTGTGGATTTTACGGAGGGGAGGAGACTCTGTTAGAAGTCCCTAAATAAATAAAAAATAGAACCTTTTAATGAATTCAGAGAAATTCTATGGAATAAGTTTTACATAGGTACAATCTATCACTGTATTTAGAGACAGCACTCTGATTTTACTCTTCTGTGAGGCTGAAAAGCTCATAAAAAGCAGAAGCAAACCAACTATATGAATGGCTAAAATTAAAGGGCTAAAATCCATTTTACATAATCATTTCAAACAGCTTCTTAAGGTATACAGTCAAAATGTCAGGATGATGAAATATCTTGATTATGCACATAAACACTAACAAACTGTCTATTCAAAATTCACTTATTTGCTGCAGACCTTTTGGAATTACTTCAAACAACATGAATACTTTCTGAGGAAGGCAGAAATGGAGGGGCTGGCAGAATTATCAGTGTTGAGTTGAAGCACATGGTAAACAACAGTGGACTATGCAGGAATTGTTTGGAACAGGGAAAATCGAGTACTTGGGTGCACATACATCAACAGTCATCTGCTCCAGCCCTGCAGAGGGAAAGCCAAAGGGCTCACAGGTACCCTGCAGGTACACACTCATCCTGGCTACAGGGACACAATCATCCTGTGTTAACACTTTGGTTCAGCAACAGGGGCAGTACCTCCATCTTTCAATCTAATGCAGTTGTATTTCTTATTAGAAAACTGGTACTACATAGTAATGATTTCTTGGAATGTTAGTACTCAAATATGGGTATTTCCCCAAATGTGTTTTCCTTACTGCAGTGCTCTTATTTTTTTTAACATATAGCACAAGGTAAAATTTTTATGCTCCTATACAAAATTCACAGAATTACTACTTTATTTTCACACTACTATGCACTGGATACTCTGCAGCAGATCAATTTCTTCCAAAGCAGCTTTCAAACCTTCTCACTGCTTATAGCCTCAAGCTGAGAAAAACATTTCAATTTGCAGATGAAAGTATTAAGGATGATGACACAGTGACAGGATTTTTCCAAATGTGAATATACACATTTAAGAAGCAAGCAGATAAGAAACTGTTCCTCTTTAAGAATCAAGAAAATTCATAAACAAATTCAAATGTGCAGAGAAAAGAAAAAAAAAAGGATAACTTCACACAATATTATTTCTAGTTAGCCAGCTACTAAAATAAGAAAGAATTTACTTAGAAGTTATAATTTACCGAAGAAGTCAAAATATGAACTTAGAATAGTCAAACTGCTTTAATTAAAACAAGTATACACCACTGTTACAGCTAGAAGTTGAAAAGTTATTTTTAAAAGATTCACAGTTACAGTCTCACCTCCATGCATACAGAGAAAGTCATTATTTGAAATTGGTCCTGGTTCTGCAAATGTCTTGAATTTATTTAACCACTGCCTGGAAACATAGAACTGCAGAAGACTTGGTTCCATCATATTCAGTAGTCCTGATATCCTCCGTCTCTCTCTCTGTGCTTCTTCACTGCTCTTTCTATCACAGAAAGTGAAATCATTAAACAAACACAGGTCCCTGTGTACAGTGCAGATAACTTACTTTGTGAAAAGAAAACTCTGCCTTCAAATAAATTACCTGGGCCTTGTCTGTACTTCCCAGTTTACACAGCCTAAGAAAGCAAACAGTTGGGCTGCAAGACAGAAACTGACTGTGCTGCAGAGGTGCTGCAGCACCAAGGGCTGTGCTCACCTGCCCTCTCCGCAGAGTTTGAGATAAAGCTTTGCAAGCTGCACTCCTTGGCCAGATGTTCGTTGTTTACCTTCACAAGTAGGGTTACACAGCAGTCAGTTCAGGTAATTCCCCTACTTTTCCTGTATCCTCCTACTTCTCTCACTGTAAACTGGAAGTAACTCTGCTCTCTTGTTTTAGGTGGAATAGAATCTCTCTTCTTCAAAGCAGTAGTTGTCTTTTGTGGATATATTCTTCTTTAAAGCCATATTTTATTAATGCTATTCTTTTATTAGTTATTTGAATATGTTAATCCACAATCAAAGAGAGTGCTCTTTCTTGGCAACTTCCAAATTCCCTTTAAACAGCCTACTAAGTGAGACTCCTAGGCTCAGCTTGAACAGTGGCAGGTGGGAATGCTCTCACTGAAAGTTAAAACACATCTCGGTTTTTATGCAACTCTGACACAACGTGTTTTGCAGCCAACTTTTAGCGGAAATTGGATTTTAGTACCAGAAATTTAAAATCTGAACACTGAGTTGCCTTTATTATCTCAAATACAGAAGTTACCTAGACTGAAAATGATAATATGATTTCTCACCTTTCATTTCAATTCTCAGTAAGAGAACAGTGTATGAACAGCATTAAATTAAATGCATAATAAAATGTATAGTATAATGGATTAAATTACAACAGTCAAAAAACCTCTGTTGTTCTGCATCCTATCTGATAAAGACTTTGGACAATTCCAGTTAGAGCTCTAACAGTCAAAAACCTGTGTGAAAAACCTCCCCATGTGCAGAATTCCCTTCCTCTATTTGAAAATAAGGTGGCTTGTTCTTAATTGCTGCTTTAAGTTTTCTTACTATGCAGATTTCATTTTCATTTTAATATAAACACTTTAGCTCTCACAGAGCAAGTGTTAAGGACATAACTGAAGGACTAAGTTTTTCTCCAGCATAGACTTTTCCTGTTGGTCAAATTCTTCCATTAAAATTCTCATGGGGCAGCTAATTCTGAAAGCTGCCCAACTGCTTAAAAGGTTATTTACATACATGACTTAGAGGGGTATGATTGTACTTCTAATGTCTTACCTGTAGAAGAGAACATAAGCTTCTGCATTTTGCACTGTGGATTCTGATACTTCTGTGACACTCTGGTCATCAAATTCATACCACAAATTATTTAAATTGTTGCGACAATAAGCTATGTAATGTCCACCTAGGGTGCAGGAAGCAAGAGTTATCGAAGAGGGTCTAGACCTGCCCATTTTGCTCTGCAACACATGAAAAGGAACTAAAGTCCTAAAAAACCCTCCTCAAGTCTTAAATGGGAGAAACAGAATCATTAGCAGATACGACTTTGAAATTAACTTCTGTCAAACTCAACATCAGCTTTTTCACTGAATTTCTATTAGCTAGTGGTGAGTTGAACATTATTTTCAGCATATTCCTGCACTCTCAAGCACCATGCTTTTTAATACAGTCCTGAGACATTCAGAGTAAGATTGTCTGAACAACTCACCCTCATCAGCTCTCACAACAAATTCTTTTCAAATCTTTGTATGTATTATAATAGAAAGTAGCACAGATATGGAACAGCTATATGATATCACAACCGTAACTGTGTTTCAAAGACTATTCATAATATGTTTTAAATTATTATTTTAAAATATATATTTAATTGCTAATAAGTAAATAATCAAATATCTGTTAAATTGATTATATGAAGCACCACTCAGCAAGAACTAAAATAAAAAGGAAAAAAAATTCAAACAATGAATTTAAGTTTGAGTTTGAGAAGTATGAGGGGCTAACTTCTTTAAAAATCTATGAAGTTCTGGCTTAAAACATTTATTTCTCCTATTTTCCAAATCTTAAAAATACTGAAATCACAGGCAGAAATGACCTCAACATACAGCAATAAGATGTTAATTCAGCTACTCATCACTACCCACAAACAGCAGTTACCACCTGTTTTGGGGTTAAATGGCAGTGATCATCCAAGAGAACACATTTTTAAAAAGCAACTGACATCTTTGTGGTGCTTCGTAAACAGTTACCAAAAACTGAGGCATACAAAGCATTAACATGAATGGCAGTTCTATAGAGGAGTTTATCAACTAACTGTTCATCTCCTGGCAACATTATTTGTACATGTATGTTATTCTCATGTTGGTCAACAGTTTTCTTACTTAATATTAGTATTCTTGGACCTGTTCACTTTTTTCCATCTTCAATTTTATTTAGATATTCCACATAATTTCAAAAGATGTGTCAGCTCTTTCAAAGCAAGCCTTAAATCTTTTGGATCAAGGTAAAAATCACAGCATTCATCTTCCACATTCTAATTAGCACTGCTTATCTATTCACCCTTCAGTATATAGTTACCATCCTTAAGGAAGAGTGCTGATGTACCAACTGCAAAGATGAAACAATCAAGCTCATACTCACTGCTGGCAGTTCCGTGGTGGCAGATGACAGACAGCAGATCGTAAGTCACGATTTGAGCTGGACTGTCCTTCGCAAGGAAAGGCTGAAGGTCAAGGCCTTCCAAGGGAAAGGACACGTGGGTCCCAATTTTTGTGGAAAACATGAGTTCATGTCTAAATCTTTTGAGATGAATGCACAGAATCTGTAAGAAGGATCGACAGATTCAGTCAAGAACTATACATGCTATTTGATATTAAACACTTAAACTGTGTGTGCCATCTTTTCCTTTTATAATCCCAACAAGAACAGTTTTCCCTATGACCTGAAGCATATTCACATGCTCTGTGTTTCAATCAGCTGTGGCTACTAACATTGATGCAGCACTGAAAAATGTACCTTTTCTCTTTCTCAATGCACGTATTGCACAATCTTGTAATGAGTGACATTAATTTTCTTCCTGATTACTGAAGATATCAACTCATGCTTTGAACTGTAAGACTGGATTACTTTTTAAATGTAAATTACAAATGTTACTTACAGAAAAGCTTTCCAGTCTGGCTGTGGTGGTTAATTCTATGACTTACAACATAAACAGTAGTTTATACAGTAACACAGAATAGGAATGTTGTTACTGTCTGCAGACCAACAGTAATAACATAGGAAAATCCCATTCCTGTACTTGTATGCACAAGATTCATTTTCTTACAGGGTGAACAACCACATTGCTCACATTCTTAAACAAATGCCAATATGAAGGTAGACTTTCATCACACAGCATTATAAGCACAACTTAATCCATGCAACTCATTAGTCTTACCACATTCCTAATTATGCAGAAAAGGTGCTTTAAAGTACATATCATAACAGGAAATTTTTACCTCAGGAAATTTTTGCACTTTGCAGAATTTCACTCCATTTCTTAACCTAGGCAAGAGAAAAACCAAACCAAAACAACCAATAATTAATTCTGAAAAGGTTTTACTTTATCGCACTAAATCAGCAGAGGCCTAAGCTGAACATTGCATTAGAAAACCCAAAATACTTCTGGAATGTCGACTAGAAATGGAGCAGCCAAAATGGTACAAACAACGATCTGTACTGCTGAAAAACCCAAAACAGCAAGTACAATCAAGTCCCAACTAGCTAACTGGTTTGCCTTAACAAAGGGGAAAGAACTTGAAGCTTCCTGAAAGCTGATAATCCAGCGAAACACAAAAAAGAAATGAACTAAGTTTACTTCTAAGAAATTATCTACAGCATATACAATAAGAAATAACACTCCTGTACCATAAAAAGCTTTAAGCAGTCTTCAGACCACTTCTGTTTCTTGGTTCTTCAGTACTTAAAGCCATAGTTTGTTTATTTAACACACCTCAGTGACCTACTGCATATCAGGGGAAAGTTGCCAGTATTAGACAGGGCTAAGAGCTTTTATTCTGTCAAACAAAACCAACTTACATCTAAATTGCACAGTCATGAGAAAGAACTAAGCACATGTGGTAGGGTAAGTTGGTGCTGCCTGACCCCTGCACCTTGGGAATACTGAATTTCTGACAGTCATAACACAGGGTCACATCAAAAGATGAACGTTATTGAGCCATACTCAAGAGAAATAAATGTCTCTTGACTAACAGAAGCAGTAAAACCTCAAATTAAGATGAAGTAAAACAAAGGTAAAAGCCAGCTTACTTTTTACATCTTCCACAGCTGTACATGTTATCACCTGCGAACATCAGGGAGACAAAAACCAGCCATTATTCTCTAAATCTGAACAGTTATCCTTTAAGTGTGTACTTCTGATAGAAAGAAATTCCAAGGGAATTTATCTTTAGGTTGCATTCAATATTTAACAGTCATAATAGTGTTGACATAGCAACTACAGGAAAGGTTCTTAGGTTTTATGTCTTCAACTGTGAAGCAATGCAGTATATTCTGAAGAGACTATGCTATATAATTTAAAAGGGAAATAATTTACTATGTCCAAATTGAGGTTATGAGAATGAATATTAATACAGTGGGTTTGAATTTTTATGAGCCTTCAGTTGATACAATTTCACTAAACCAAATTCAGACTGACTTGACATTTCTAAAGCAGCTTTCATAGGCATTTATCTCAAACACTTAGTTAAATGAGAAGCTTACCTTTCTGAAATGAACGATCCCAAAAGAACAAGAATTGACTGTATAACACTTTAACAGGTGGCCTCTGCTTAACTGCATTAAGCTAAGAAGATGATTAATCATCTCATTGTGACAGGAGGAAAAACAGCACAGAAGAAACATGTTCAGGTAATTAACCTCTTACCCTTGAGCTCATCTCTGGCGAAAAAGGCAGCAAGACAATCTTGTAAGGTTACAACTGGACCCCAAAACCAGCTAGGAACACATGAGACAACAAACCTGAAACATCATTGACAGAAAAGAAAGAAAACCAACAAATGTTCTGCCAGAAGAGCAGAAACTAGAATTTCAAAATAGATAATTAAATCAAACAAGATAAATATTATTTACCTTTTGAAGTATTCCATAAAAAAGGCTATCCATCCTTGGGGGGCATATGCTTCTCCACATGACCCTGCCTTGACTAAAGATGTCTGATGACTTGCAGAATGGAGTTTAGCAAGATCTTCCTTACCTGGAATAGGCAAGGAGAGATCCTGAAAGGTCTCCAGGGTTACAGACAGCTAAGGAAGAAAATAAATGAAACAAAATGGAGTTAAGCTCAAAGAGAAACAGTAATTAAACTGAATTCTGTAAAATGCACTAGTAACTACCACGTCACTGCATAACTGAAAATTCCACTAGGTAGGAAATTAATTATTAAAAAGTACATTAATAAAAACACATTTTCTAAAAAAGAGGAACCAAAAAATAACATTTTAGAATGAACTTGCACATTGTTATCACTGAAACATTTTTTTAGTTCATTATTATTTGTCTTCATATCAATCACACAAAGCACTATGATTTTTGCCTCAGGCTGTGTTACATAAAATAGTTTCAGAAAGCTTCAGTCCATTGTTTCCACAGTATTTTATTCTGACATTATCTTGACCTGATGTAACTGGACTTACTTCAAGGGAGATCCACCTGGCATTTTCTTGCTCCTGTGCTTCATTTAGTGATCACACAGTCACAGAGTCAAACAAACACATTTTAGAAATTCTTGTTTGTTTTTTGAACTTGTTCACCAGATTACCCTGAGGTCCCTGCATCCTTAGATCTAAACCAAGAGAAGTATTAAAGGCATGCAAATACACCAGGGTTAGGTTTAAGCCTTATGTTGAGAAAGTTGCCCCCAATGTAAAGATTTGGATATCCAGTATTTGATACTATTGCTTTTAAACGAAAGCAGTCCACTATACATATTTAGGTAACTGACTTTTTTTTTTAATGATCATGTGTGCTGTTCCAAGTAATTCTCTGAGCAAACAGTACAGAAAAAAAATCAACTCTTCCTTCCTATGTTGCATCTCCTCTTGCAGTAGAGGACAACTTCAAAAAGCAGTTAATTATTCATAGCATTGCAAAAGTTAGTGTCTTTACTTGGATTTTTTGAAAGAGCTTAATTTTGTTAGTCTCAATCTATCTGATAAGACAGTTACAGCACTATATTAGATCACTGTCTTTTCTTTGAAACATTAGGTACCTGAGAACCTAGGAGAGGATCATCCATTAAGAAATTTCAGAACATTATTAAAAACTAATGAGACCTAAATGAAATTGAAGAGCAAGCTTCTTTCGACATCCTTGCTGTAAACCAATTCTAAAAATGTTATTTTTCAGCTCTGAGTAAATATTCAGCTCAATGAATACAAGCTATTCTAAACACAAAGTGCTGGTAGTAGCCACTATTACAATTTGAGAGAACAAGTATGAAAATGAGTATTCCCAACCTTCTGAGGAAATCTGCCACAAAAGAATATAAAGTTACCACAGAATGACTATATTCATAAAGCAGTAAGAAAAGAACATATAAAATGCCAGAACTTTCTCCTCTTACCCGATCACAAGTCAAGCACTGGACTGAACTTATGATGGTTCCATCAAATATGTCAGAGATAACACTCCTGTACTTCTTGCGCTTCTTCCTTTTTGGTGACGACACCGTTGAAACTATAAAATGACAAAAATAAAATGCTGCAGTAAGGCCAAGATCCTGATTACACTTCAGCTTTGTGTAATTTAATTAAAAGTCTCATAGGTTCAGAGTTAAATTATGAGCCAAGCACTGTTCTCTATTTACTAAGTATTTCTGAGGAATTACAAGATCACACAACTGCCAGTAGTTACAGGCAATTCATGTGGATTCCTCAAGCATCTGGGGACAACCACCAGAAACGTTTGCCTCCATAAGTAAAACTCAAACTGCCAGTCTTGAAATGTACAGCCTATTGCTACATGATGGATTTATCTTGGCAGGAATCCCCCAAGGTATAAAAAGGAACATTTTATTTGACACTTATTTTGTTCAGATCTTCCTGGGAAGTTTAAACCACACTGGGCTGAAGAGCTCACACACAAGGTTACTGTATCACAACACTGATGACAGAGGATTAAAGTAGACTAAAGGTAGGACTGGAGTCCAGCCTAACAGCAGCTTATTAAAAAACCCCAGGTCTCTCAACCTGTCCTTGGGCATGACAAGCACCAGTGACCGAGTACCTCTTCTGACAGACTCACTTCAGGTTGTCTAAAACCCTCCTGTAATGGTGAAGCCAAAACTGGAGACAGTGGTACAGATGCAGTGTCAAAGCTGCTGAACAAACGAACCAAGGAGGTCAATGATTTAAGTCCATTAAATCACTGTCATGCAACACCAATGCTTTAAATGCTTTACCTTTTAAAGCATTTAAAAGGTAACATGAATGTTCAGAACTTATCTGGATAGGCTACTGAATGAAACAGGATCACAATATTAAAGTTGTATTAGTTTTTGCTTAGGGTCTGATGCAAGGCCTTTAAAAGCACACTCTGAAAGACAAGCTTTGCCTCAAGTAGTCTACTGTGAAACAAATCAGGGAAAAAAAAAATATTGTTCCTCAGGCACTAAAGCAGCACTGTCTTATATGTAAAGGCAGTAAAAGTCTAAATATTCCAGATGCTCATAAATGCATTGTGCTGCAGTGCTAGAAGAAATACTCTGCACTGCGGGTACATTAACAACCATAAAGCAGCCAGCATTTACAGGTCTATCTACAGTACAATTATCCATGGCTCCTTAAACCTTAGCTGACTAAAACAGTATTTACTGAACCAATGAGTTTATTCTCTGGAGAGCATTACCTTTGGGGGTACTAACTTCTTATACCTATCTCTTCTATCCAAACCGGTGCAATTGGTAAAATTGTCTAAAAATAATACTCTGTCTTCCCAAAATAGAGGCAAATACCATTCCTGCTTCAAAAGAACCAGAAGATTACAGAAATACAGAGAATAATCTTGCATGTCCAGCTTACATAACACTCCCTCTTCCCACCAGAAACAGGGTCAAAACCCCCTTAGGAAGAACACTGCATTGTTACACAAGACATATGAAACACAATGAAAACTGTAATACAGAGTAATTTAGTACCAGGTAGGAGAAAATTAAGGGCCTCTACCTTTTTTGTGGACTTGTGCCAGTGAAGAGCATGATGGGAATGATTTTGGAGGGCTGTTTGATAAGCGTGTGTTCATCCCTTCAACTGATGATGGTGTCTGGGCTGCAGATACATCATTCATGTGAACATCACTGATGTATTCTGCAACAGAGATTTGCACAAGTTCTGTGAAAAAAATTACTGCAGAATGAACAGACACAATGGTCATGTAACTTATTTAACCACATTGTCAGTCCAGTGGACATTTAGGAATGTAGCACCGTTTCAGTTCCTTTTAAGTTAAGAAAAAAACAAAAAAACCCACTCTTCTGGTTATCTGAAGCCTTACCCAGTACAAATAGGTAGCTTGTCAAGGAAATTAAAATTGAATTCAGAACACCTAAACTGAAAAAATTAACTAAGTAGTGAAATTGTTTACAAGTAAGACCACCTACCCTACTTGACTATACCTCTACTGTATTCCACAACTCATTTCCACTCCTACAGATATTCTGGCTAAGAGTTTGACTATTTCAATTGCACGTTAGCAATGCATTACCTGAGAATCTGCTGTGTATCTGTACTTTGACAGTTCCTTGGTTATTTAAAAATTCAGTGGTCTCTGAAGCAGTGTTTGTGTCTTTTTCCAAGTCTTCCATAGAACTTGTTCGTTTAAGTTTGTTGCTTGACATTTTTTCTTTCTGCCAGTCTTTGGATGTGACTGAGTTGTTATCATCATCCTGAATTAACATGGTTGTTTCTGCAGGATCCTCTAAGACAGGTTTGAAAATTGTGTCATTTTCTGTTTTATCACAGTTACTACAGGATTCGCAGGGCTGAAAGCTTAAATCTGACTGGCTCTTGTCTTCTTCCATACTCTCTTCACTCATAGGCTGGGCATCCTCCAGTTCTACAACTGGTTCTTTAAGTTCCTCATGAAGCAAATCCATTAGACAACGCAAAAATTCTTGTGCGTCCTAGAATTTTAAACAAGTTTTACCATATTAGTCTATTTTGTCTGGAAGATATTCATATCAGAAAAGACATAGATAAGGAAAATGAAAGCTGGCTGTTAAAGAAGAGGAAAGAAAGTTCTTCTGTCCCAGATCTAATGTCCAAAATGTTCATTTCCAGACCATGTAAGTTTCCTGCACACATTTCTTGCATGTCACAAATAATCTTATCATACAGGTTTCCTCCAAAACACTCCAATTCCCAAAATAAATTACTTTAACAACACCTGCAAAAATGCTGCCATAGCTTATTGGAACGATAAATGTAACTCAAACAAGTACCAGCAGTGTGGTCAGACCCCAGCTCTGCTTGTAGAGACAGTTCTTATAAACCTTATCCAGAAAATCAGCCAGAGCCTTGCTTTCACTGGGTATGAAGTACTTTAACAAGAAGTACTGTGATGTTACTTAGCCTGTCTTTCCAATGCATCACACCACCAATAATACTACAATTCTTCTAAAGCCTCAACTAGATTTCCCCAATGTGTTCTCACAAAGAGCTGTAAAGTATTACTACAAGTCTAATGTGTGTTTGGAAACATCCTAAAAGCCACCAAATTTCATCAATCAGCACAGCTGCCTGGTCCTTGGCAATAGAAAGCATCCAATAAAGCAGGCATGTGAGAAAACAAAAGCCTCTTGTTGGCAACTACCACCGCTTTTATTTTCTTCTGTTCTCCTTTTTGTATTCTGGTTGTCCATAATAGTAATTTTTGCTGCTCAACATACCCATCCATCATAGCAATTACTTATCAAGCTCAGAACTGCTGACAACAAAACATTTCTTTTATTAAAAATTGCAACTTGCAGAACTGAGTTTGGATTTGGGTAATGAAAAAAACCCCAGTAGGCCTACGTGGCAGTGCTTTCACAAAAAACCAAAATTACCAAAAACATCAAGACACAGATTGAGAGATAAATATTCTTCACTGATCAATGTAATCTTCTCCCTGAAGATTGGACATGGCTGCCCAATTTGTAAGGCTGGGTGCTAGGAGAGTGCTGCTTATGAAAGCCCTGCTGTGTTTTAATTGTTGCCATGAAACCTGTTGAACATACAACTATGACCCAGGCCTAAGCTAAGAAGGTTCTAGTTAAGAGTTGCTCTGCATGGAAAAAGATGTTTTCATCAGTGTACAAAACTGCAAGTATTAAGTTTCCATAGAGTTTCTTTTTGGTTATCAAGGCTGAATTTCTGCTTTTTCAGAAATCTAGGTGGCGCTTTAGAAATTCATGAGCAGATCACAGAACATTAAGGTTAGTACTTAAACACTGACCTTACAGCCACATGCAGCAATTGAACATAAAAACGTGTCCTAATCCTTCACTCCACAAATACAAAACATAATGGAAACAGCAAAATTCCTTTTAATAAATGCAGATTCCCAGAAGATGCTAGTAAGCTTTCTAATTACAAGGTTTAAATTTTTCACCTAGTCCTAAAGCTTTTAATGAAGTGCTCCACACTGTATGAATGCCAAGATATTTTATGAAGCAGCAACTGAAGAATGCCTTTGCTATGTAATAATCCCTGTCTTTTGATCAGGGTACCAACCTGTGGTCCCCATAACACACAAATGGTGGGGGGCTTTTTTCCAAGATACTAAATGGAAACTGCATACTGTGTATTTTTTAAAACACATCATTGGTAGACAAATATATTAGAAATCTGATTTTTTTTCTTTTTTTATATATTCTATTTTCTATTTTTTATATTCTATTCTACATATATTTCTATTTTATATATTCTATTCTATATTCTTTTTTACTTTTGAACATCTTTATTTTGTTTTCTGGGACTGCTCAAACATTAGCAGCATTATTTCACACAAAGGAGTAGTTCAGATATTATTACTTAAATTTTCCTGAAAGAAAAGGAGTTATTCTAAATTGAAGACGTTTTGAGAATTTGATATAAATAAATCTAAAACACGACTTAACTACTGATTATTCCATTTCAGATTATCTACATTCAAGTCATAATAACTAAAGTTTATGTTACGTTTGCTTTAAACAAATATAGGAAGTAAGGCATCTTAAGCATTAGATTTCTAATTAAGAGATAACTTTATGACTTAGGCAGATTTAAAAGACATCAGAAAGTTTTACCTGTTGAGAATAGCCTCGAAACATAGGATTAACAGTTTTAATTCCTTGAAATAAACCAGTAGGAACAACAGATCCAGGCCTAAAAAAAAAAGTTTTAAATATATAAACACCAAAAAAGAAAGCATTTAAATGGATTTTTTTATGTTTACTGGGATCATACCATTACCTTCAACTGAACACCAATAATATTAATCTTAACAAAACATAATGTTGACACTGAATTATTAACTATATCGTTTTTAAAAACCTGGCACCCAACTGTAACAGTGACTGTATCAGGCCTTTTATGGCACATTTCCTGTCAGACAATCAGATGACAAATCAGACACACTTGGCACAGTGCACAATTACAGTTTCTTTACCTTTGTATTTATATTTTGAAGTATTTTCTTAGCTAGATGTCATACATATTCCATATAAGGAAATAAAAGAAACTGATAAAACATTGATACGGAATGAAGGATGCAGAGAGGATAAAGCAGTTAAACATTTTAGATGTATTTCTGACACATATAAACATTTTTAAGAGCTTAATGCTTGTCACCTAGTTTATTTCTTCTCCTATCTTAGGTATATATATGAAAAGGAACAGGTTATAAGGAGTGCTTGAGTCCTGCAAGTCAGCCTTTCCTTCCTAATTTTTTTTAAGAGGAATTCTGTAACACATGAAATAAAAATAAGAAACCTAGGACAAATTAACGTACCCCTCATGATTCTGGAATCTATTTATCATCATTTCATCACCAAAATGATTTAATACCTGCTTTTGTGCCAGAGTTCTGTCATCAGCTTGAGGTAACTTTTACAAATTGCAGGTTTCTTATCAGTTCGGGCTAAGCCTCCGCAGTCAAGAAAGAAGTGTGTCAAAGGCGGGCTGAGTGAAAAGAAGAAAACAGTAATTTTTTCAGGTTGTTAAAACACAAGAGGAAATCTGCAAATTCATACAGGATTATAGCATAAGAATTATGCTGTTCTATAACTGAACAATTCCACTTCCTACGTTCTTAAACGCTGTGACCAAACCTTTCCTGGTAGGACAACTTCAGCAGTACATCCACCCTGCTCCCCAAACGTGCTCTGACGTTTCTCAAAGCACCAGAATTGTCTAATGGGATTCAAATTCAAGGCAATTCCTACAGGCTGTTACAGAAGTACACATGTATCACTCCAGCTACAATCACCACAAGCCTAGTCCATAAACAGCACCCTGAACAAATCTTTTCTCTAGAATCCAACAGTGCCACAAGATATGTGTAGGCAAATAATTTAAACTTGAATAATTATTTCATGGAGTGTTCACTTCATGCAGTGTTGCCAACTCACATACTCTCTCCTCTCCTTTCAACCTCCTTTCTGAAGTCACAACCCTCTTACACATTGGACCCATTTCTCTCCAAGAAAGGAGACACCCCAGCAACTTCCAAAATTTGGCATTTCTCAACAGAATACTTTCCTCATGGTGCCTTGTCCACTTCTTTATCTTCTAGAGAGCTCTGTCACCAAAGAGCCTCAGCGAGGCCCTTGGCCCTGCCTGTCCTTGGTCTGTGGCTCACAGTGACCCAGTGTGACACCTGCCCAGGACCTGCCACCACCCTGCCGCTCCTGCTGCAGGCAGCTTTCCAGCTGGGACACTGCTTTTATCTCTTCCAATTCTGGAGATTTCTCCTTCATCACCTTGCCTAGAATTCCCATGGATGACACAGGATTTTGCATTCCATCATTCCTACCATGATTTAGCCCAGAATACTCCAGATACATTGTTTGTAACAACTGAGTTCTGATCCTAATATCTCCTTTCTTTAATTAGAGTTTATTCTTATACATTTCCTTTGCTTTCTTCTGTAGCAAAGGAAAAAAAATATACAAAGGCTAATCCACAAATCCAGTAGCATTTTTTGGATTTTCTTCTAATTTCTAAAACTGCATGTATTTTTATTTAGGAGGCATTAGAATGAAACAGGGGAAAAGCTGACTGGCCCATATACCAAAATAAATTGTTTGCAGTATACAAGACTGAGATTCAACAAATATATGTCCTCTTCCATTGCAGTGCATCTCTCCAAACCCCTTAAGTCCACCTGGAAAAAAATGCATGCATAAGCAAATATAGAATTGCATTAATTATCATTTTCCTTACCAGTTGGAAAGAGCTTGTAAAGCTGCATTCATGTAACAAGTGTTTCCAATATTTTTTAACCCTGTTAGACCTGAAAAACAGAATAAATACAAGTGTGTTAATCCAATAATTCCTTAAAAAGACATGCTAATCAAAATACTCATGGAACACTTGGGATGCCAATTATAATGCAGAATTGCAACTAACAGAAACATAGAACTCCTAAAAGAATTACAATCTAGTAATCAGATGTTTTGATCTCGATTGACTAAAAAATGCTTCAGACAAGTGGATTGTATTTCATCTTACTAACTTTTCATGGTTTATGACACCTGCAGATTTTAATTTAAAATACGTTTATCAACACTGAAGTTGTACTTCAGCTTAATGACTTAGCTGTTCAGTTAAACTGTTGCTACGCTGCATTTGTAACTAATCAGATTACCAAAAGCCCAAAGATCTCATTCTTCTGTCCCAAACTCATGCTAAATCAGATTACACTCAATATTCAAAACCTATTCAGCATGTGATTATCCCAGGCTAGTCCTGCAATCAGTTTTTTTCTGTTCCAATGATATACCTTTATTTTTATTAACAGATTGCTCAATTTAGACTTTCCCACACAGTTTATTTCCTAACCCACACTGTTTACTTTCTTTACAGATAATCACTTTTTCCACACACATGAAAGTTACAATTGACATATATTCTTTCCATAATTATGAATTACGCTATTCATGGCTACTAAAGTATTACATTAACAAAGCAGTATTTTGAAATAAAATTGATTTTGTATGAGGGAACAGTAACATTTTTAAGCAAAGAATCAGTAAAACCCAAAAATTTAAAAAACTTGACAAACATTCAGCAATCAGTACTGACGACTATGCAATTCTTGAAGTATAGGAACTATCCTGGTAGTTTTGGTCTATGGCAGAAAAATCAAAGTTACTAATAAAATCTTTCTACATCTGAAAACCACTCGGGTTACTTCAGTTACCAATTTCTGATATACAGGACTTCAAAATTAAGTTTTAAAATCTGTCTGAATGGAAATACAGTCCTGCTTCCTGCATCTGAATATGCATTCCAAATTCTGCTACAAAGGAACAATTGTTCTTACTGAAATTGGAAAGCAAGAACAGTTAAAGGATTTTGATTTTATTTCAGTTTTTTCAGAGGTAGCATATATTTCAGGAAGATACTCTCACTGCGTTTTTCCAGCCTGTAGTATTGCAAGGAAAGTTTTCAAACAGACTTCATTTCTTGTGAAGATATATTTTAATGTTTGCTTCATCAAAAGCATTCCAAAAGAAATTTTAAGAGCAAAGTTAAAACAAAGCTAAAGAAGTTTCTTCCTTTCAGTTTGAGTAAGTGTCTTAACATAGTCACATCATCATTACTGGGAACTTTAATGCAATTCTAACTGCATATTACTGCAATGTAAGCTACATGCCCCAAAATATTAATAATACAAGAAGAGAAAAAAATATACAAATACATGCATTGGTTGGAGAAACCAACTAGGAATAGAACACATGGTGTAATGATGTAAGGGCAGATGGCAAATTAGTTGAGTGGTGTCACATCCTGTAAGACTGTGCCAGACAACAGAAGGGACAAGACAGGTTTTCTGACCAATGCCAGCAGACTTAGGAGAGGGAAAGCTGCTAATAGATGAGTGAAGGAGAAATGAGACCCACTGCTGTGGTTTAACTCCAGCCAGCAACTCAACTCCCCCATAGCTGCTCACTAAGTCACACCCTAATGGTGGGATGCGGGGGGGAGGAATTTTAAAAACAAGAAAACTCATGGGTTGAGATAAAGACAGTTTAATAGGTGAAGCAAAAGCTGTTTGCACAAGCAAAGCAAAACATTCATTCACCACTCCCCCCAGACAGGGAGCTGTTCTGCCATCTCCAGGAAAGCATCATGAAAAATTCTTACTTGGGAAGACAAACACCCTAACTCTGAAAGTCCTAATCTTCCTTCTTCCTCTCCCAGGAGGCCACTTGTTATGGATTTTCCCAGTGATCACTTGAGTCAGCTGTCCCAGTTGTGTCCCCTCCCACCTTCTTGTGAACCTCCAATCCACTCCCTGGTGGGTGGTGTGAAAACCAGAAAAGTTTGTGTGTGTAAGCCCTGCTCAGCATTAACTGAAACATCTCTACACTATCAACCTGTGTTTTCAGCATAAATCCAAAAACACAGCCCCACAGCAGCTACTGTGAAGATAACTAACTCTTGTCTAGACAAAACTGGCACATGCATAAATTAAAATAACTTTTCTCTCATCACTGATGGAAAACAAACTGCCTTGACATATGAAACAGTATCTCAAAAACAACAGCTCAACAATCTGCTGGTCATATTTTTCTGAAAAAATGGAACTTAGAAATATTTTCTTTACCATCAAATACATACACAGGTTTTAGAATGACCAATAATAATTAGAGGCTTTTAAGGAATAGTAATTATTATGTTCTCTTACAAAATGAAAGATTAAAGTTTCACTGTTTGGGATTAGCTTCACTGTTTGAGATTTCATCTTCACTCTAATTTTCATCTTTACACTAGATTTAGTATTACAGTGGGGTAATCTTTCATACGAGAAAGTTTGGTAGTGCATGAAATCAATTATGTCAAGGAGAAAACAAATAACCAAAACCCCACAGTAGGATACTACAGGCTCAGAAAAGTATTATTCAAGATGCAGGAAAGCATTTAAATCAGGAGTCTTTTAGACCAGGCAAAATCAGTAGAACAGATTTTAAAAAAGCCTACTTGAACCAGAGCAACTACAATACCAACTGCACTGAACATTACTCCAATGTGCTTTGGCAACAGCCAAACTCAGGCAACAACCTCTGCTCTGAAGTTAAGAAAGATTGCTGCAAGAAAGGTGAAATTAAAAATCTGAGTTGGAGCAGAAAAGGAAACAGCTCCACTCAGGAGAGGATTAGAACACAGCTGGAAAACAGACTAGAAAACATACTCATGCAACAATGCACAGGGTTTTGCTTTTATTACCTCTGGTCTTCAACTCATCTTCTTCCACTTCTATATCTAAGTCATCAAATACAGCTGCTAATGGAATCTTCAGTGTGGGATTACTGGGTATTTTAAAATCCTGAAAAGGAGAAAAAGAATATTTACTTGAATTCATCACTTTTCCACTTAATTAAACTTATGTGTAATTTTACCAACAAACCTAAAACTGGAAAATGATGTGAACGCATTTTGAAATCTCACTGCACAGGAAGTGAAAACACCAGGATTTCACAGGTACTCTGAGAAAGTACTAACAACCCCCTATGTTTTTGTTTCAGATCCCTGCATGATTTTTATAACGACAGCTGAAGAACCAAAACAAAGCCAGGGATGGCATTTCTTTCCCCTGGATAACAAAGCAGCCAGCATGGAAAAGCTAAGGCAGAAGTCATCACCTAAGCCAGTGCAGGTATTTTTGATGTGCCACCAGATGGCTCACTATAGTTAATGAAAACAAACTAAACTCTTGAAAGGAAATGTACAAACAGAGAAACAAACTAGTAGATAGGCAGGCATTTACTGAATGACAGGCTCTTTTTGTGAGCACATAAATAAAAACCATGAAGAAAATACTTCATAGACTTTGTAAGTTCCATTGATTTTTCTTTACATTATACCTGTTTCCCTGGAAGACTAAAGAAGGTTAAACATAATAGAACAGAAAATCAGATGTCTGAACTCAGCTGTATATCAAGTGACAAGAATTTTTAGGCAACAGAATTTTTTTTTTAAATTCCAATGGTGATATTCCAATTGAGCTGCTGGCAGTTTGTGAGAAAATGCTCAGATTACATTAATGTTAAAGACTAGCTTTTGCAGTAGCTATATTTCTTGATTGCATAGATTGAAAAACTGTCCATCTTTCTGTTCAACCTGTGCATGATGGTCTCTCTTCTACTGCTCTATGTCTCAAGCAGAACACATTAAGAAATACTGTGCTTCTACTTGTGACTGGTTTGACTGAGTTACCTGTCATGTTTATGTAACTACATTACACATGCAATAAAGAAATAACACTTCTTTTTTTCAGCTACAAGCATTATTCCAAACAACTGTACTTAAGAAATTGCAGTGTAACTTTCTCTAAGACAACACTTACCTAAAAAAAAAAAGATCAGAGTGAACACTACTGATGCTCATAAAGCCAAAAAAATCATATGAAAATAGAGAGGAATTAATAGAAAGTTCAGCCACAAGAATGGAGGAACAGTCAGTCTCTCACTTAAAACACAATGTTTACTGCAAAGCTACAGCTGCCTTTGCTCCACTGGGTTAAAAAATACCTGCACACTGTTTCCTTGTGCTTGGTGAGACAATCTTGTACTTGGTAGTGGAGAATGAGATCCCAATTTTCTGTCCAGGAATACTTCTTTACTACAGGCATAACACCAAACACGGAGAGTAGTGAGGTTGACAGTTAGACAGTGCTTCGTCTCCTAAAGCACAACAAAAACCACAACTGGGATTCAGAAATTGGGAATAACTAAATACTGCTACATGCAAGCTAGAATACATATATTCAAAATCTAGGTTTTTCAACAATGAAACAAGTATGTGTGTTAGAATATTTAAAAAGAGCAATTCAGTTACTGAAATTCTAGCACCAACATTCATTTTAATACAAATCACTCAAATTAGCAACAAGATGCAATCAGAATCTAAGACACTGTCATATCTGACATGCCTCTCTGTAATTAAAAAAAAGAAAGCCTTCTTATTCTTATTAGAAGTGCTACAATTCACAATGAAACAGTTTTTAAGGAGTATCTGTAACCGGCTGCAACAGGAGCTTCCTCCTCTACAATGTTTATTTCTACTGGTTTGCTGCAAGAAATTCAGGCTATTTGCAGCAATCTGAAGACTAAGGTAAAATTTTTAGTTCAGTTACAGTAAGAGGTCCTCATATTAAAGCAAAAATTCTGGACTCAATTCTTTTGTTGACAGCTTCACGCTCTGAAGCAATATAAACTTGACAGACGAAGAATATATTTATTGTTCAAATCTCAGTATTTTTTTTAACCTCTTTGCTTTTTGTAAGATTGGGCACACAACTGCTATCTTCCTCCAAATATTTTCACTAATCCTTCCCATATTTCTTCATTATATGTCAATATCAGCCAGGTTTATAAACAATAAGGGATTTGCTAGAAATTAGGAAAATATTACAACTGCTGTAGAGTGCCCAAGTTCCTCCTCCCTTCATTTAACAAAATCTTGTACAAGAACAATGGTTTTAACATAAAGTGTGCTAAGATCTCATTAGGCAGTCCTCCCCCTACTAAAAACCTCAGATTTACACAAATAAGTCAAACAATTTTAAACACAATCTGCTTAATTCTGCAGCTTCAAATCCATACATAATTACAAGACCTCAGAGCAATGGCCTAATGATTTCCTTGGAGAGGATGCAATGAACATGACTATTTGCAGTACAGGGAGCCTTGCTGGTGTAAACTGGAGTGAGCAGAAGTCGATTCATGTCAACCTCACTTCTCTCATTTTAATAAGTTTATGGATATTTTTATCGAAGTAGAACCCAGAGAAATGCTTATTATCCTCAAATTAAAATTAAGTAATAAGAAAATCAACACAAGGATGTTACTGACAGAGAACAAATAGCTTGCCTGCTTTCTCCTACCTGGCAAGTACATAACATTGCTAAGGCAGCATGCAAAGCAGGAATAAACTACTGTAAGCAGCCAAGAGGTATAAAACTGTAGGCAAGAAATTTGGGGACCATCTGGTCCCCAACTACTCTAGAAACAACTCATTTCTGAGTCTATTGTAAAGGCTTTAGAACTGTGATTCAGCTTTAACAGCTGATAAAAAACCCTGTGGAAATATTTATACAGATTTCTATTAATGCACTATTGATTTGTATAAATACCCACTCTTCTCAAGGTCCTGCTTCAAAACAAAACAAAACAAAAAAATCAGAAGCGGGGGTAAAATGTAGTCATAACACCACCACATACTTCTGGTAAAACTCCTGTATAAACTCTTCTTTCATTTTAATATTCACCAGGGTTTTTTAGTAATTTTAGGGATCAAAAATTGTTCAGTGTGGAACTTTAGATGCATTTACTGACAAACTGTAAACTGATGGCAAGAATTTCATTAGTCTCAAAATCAGCAACTCAGAAATAACATGCTAATAAAACTGCCACTTCTCTGTGTCCAAACACCTTATTTGCTTTATTTTGGCAAGTGTTCTCCTTGCACACACAGTGAGTTTAAGACCCAAACCTAGGCACAGAAGTGCCCAGCCCTGGCAGACCTTGGCATGCTGGGGAACAGAGTGCACACACTCCACTGCTCCCACCCAGCTGGATCCAAGATAGGACACAGCAGGAAAGCATTTGCTCAGCTCAGTCTCCAGTTTCTTCATGTGAAACAAGGAGCATATTGCAAAAATAAAGCACCTGTCTCTAGTAATTGATACTCCCTATCTTGCACCTCTTTAGCTGTTCATTAATGCAACTTTCCTCCTCTTACCCATCAGGCAGCCACAGTCCCAGAAATTTAGACTGAAGTATCGAAGTACTACACATAAGCTGAGGTACTCAAAAAGTCTTTCACCTGTGCATCTTGAAAATCATCAGTAATTATTGTTCTTTTTTTCACTTCCACCATCTTCTTTAGAAGAATTACATAATTATGCAGCTGCACAAAACCTGTAAACTCACATACTCCTAAATTAGCAAGATCTGCTTCTATAACATGAAAAACAATTACAGCTAATCAAATCTCCACACAGTCAGCTAACACAGGTTATTTACTTCATTGAAATGAAAGTTCTCTAACTCCACTGCTTCTAGACACTGTTTACCAGCAAATACACATACCTGGGAATGGGTGGTACTGTGATCAACATGGGATTCACCACAGCCAACATACGTACATCTGTTCTGTTGGGCAAGAGACACAGAAATATACACAATTAAAAAGTGGTCACAAACAGGTTTACAGAACAGGAATATACTGCCAGTCCCTTTAAAATTCACTCCAATTTCAAACTTGGACAGTCCTACACAAACCAAGAGACATGCACAGTAAGCAATAAAATAAATATCACCTAAAGCAAAAAAGAATGCTGCAAGATTTAACTCAACTTCTTGCACTGACGGGCAGTGTTTAGAATATAATTTTTTGGCCACTTTAACGTATTTATTCATATTAACGAGAACATGTATTTTTTACAATTCCTTATTTAGTAAAGATTGTTACAGAAAATGCAAAGTTAAGCCAGTATCTGAGTGGTGAAATACTGAATGGCAACAGACTCAGACATGTTTATACAAAAAATCCCTGCATGCCACTATCTGCAGTGCCTACTCATCAGTGCATTACTTCACAACTAATTAGCTTCTTTACCTTTACATAAGTTTTCAGCACTATATGGCAAGAACTTGCCACGTTCTGGTTATAACATGCAAAACAATTGTCAATCATGCTCATTGCAAAATATATCTGGCTGAGTCGAGTGTGGAATCTTGCAGCTGCTGATCTTCAAGCAATTTTTGCTAATTCCTCATTTGCATGAGTCAGGCCAATCACACAGGAGGGTACAGCAGGTTATCTGTGTAACTCTCTAAGCATGTTAATTTATACAACCAAATAGCTGAACACGGCCAATTTTCTGTATTAAATGATCAAGATATTTGGTAAGTTAGAGATCAGTTTACATGCTGTGATCTCACCAGGTTTTTCTGCTGAAAAAGGTGAAGACAAGATGCCAATTCATCCAAGAGGAGAAACATCGCAGCATGACATTAAGTGTCCTACTGCAACTACAAGACTCTCCTGTGGAAATACTGGTATAAAATTTAGTTTTTCAGTAACAATCTAAGAGCTCTATGTGAGAAATAAACACCATGTTTTAAGCTTGACAGCATTTTCCCACCTGGCCAGGCTGATGCATCCCTGAACACCTCTTCCCCACTGCCAAGAGGTTTTTTTATACATAACTAAAACTTCAGGCCATCTAACAAAAGACATTAAACTCTGTTTCTTTCCCCCTTCTTCTCTGTTATTGACAGAAGGAGCAAAATAATCTGATCTCTTGTGACCACCATCCACCAAAAAGGACACAACTGAAGGGGATTTTAAAAAATGCTCATCTGTACACCTAAAGGGGGGCCTTAGCCCAGAGATCCTTCTGACAGTACTTAAAGAAAAACTGCCATGAAATGAAGTCGAGCCTGCAGGGCAAAACTTCAATCTCTGTAAACAGCTGTAAGTGCAAAGAACTCATGAGACATTTTAAAAACTAAGTTATCTATACACTTTCCAGTTGGGATCACAGGTAAGTCAGAAGCAACATATTTGTATTTTCTTTAAATACAGTGAAAATTACAGTTTTTTGTAGACAGCAAGAAGAGTCATTCAAAAGCATATTTACAACAGAGCTATACCTGGGATAAAGACTGCATGAATTTTTTACAAGGTAAGGAGAATGTTAATATAAGCTTCTGCAAGTTTCAAAATAGGGAGTTTTTCGTTGTTTTGCTTAAGAATAAAAGTTAGAGTATGCATTATTCTGTAAAATGTCTGTATTTACTGCTAGATGTTATGACTACAAATGCTAAGAAAGGCTTATAAAAAGTAATTTAATTAATTCAGAATTAATATACTATTTTTTAGATCTACAGACCCAGGGAAAATATTAAAAAAATCTTCAGTACTTAAGAGCTAAAAAGTGTCATAACTCAAGTAAAAACATTAATATGCTATCTTCCTTCTTATTAAAAAAAAACAAACCCTCATTTTTAGCATAATATTCTTAAACTACAAAAGTATGTACCCATTAGAAGTCAAATAATTAAAAAATAAAGAGCTGCAGAAGAAATTTTGCTTTTAAATGATAAGTTAAACAAACTAATTTCAAGAACTTTATTACAGATGTTTCTTAAAAAAAAATACTACCAAGTTTATCTTTACCGGAAAATGACTCTACTGTGGAACAATAGAACAACTTACCTCTAAGCATGCCCAAAGGTTGGGTCCTCTGACTTTACAGTCCTGACAAGTGCCCTGAAGTTCAACACAAAAGCAAGTTTTATTTCACTCACTTTCACCAGTGAACCACAACTTCAAGACAAAACGAGGAAAAACACTGTAAAGCTTAGTATCAGACTAATACCTTTAAGACTTTAAAGTTAACTTTAAAAAAGAGATATGTTGATAACCAAGTTTTTGCTTCCCATAATCTCAAGATCAGCATATTTTTCCACTAAAATCTCACATTTATCTCTGAGTTTTCCTCTTAAACCAAAAATTGCTTTTTTAAATAAGGCATAAATATGTACCATATCACCTAATTATAATAATCCTCATAACTGGTCTTTCCTATGAATTTAATATAAAAAGAAATTACAGTGATAGAACTTTTAATAAATTCATATTCCTTCTTGCAGACACCACCTGCAAAGGTCTAGACAAACAAGATGCAACAGTAGAAAAAAGCTGTACTCCTCAGCAACAAATTAACTGTGATAAAAATTAAGCACCATGGACAGAAAAGGTTTCAATTTTCATCACTTCCCAGCTACTTAAACAAACTATGAGATCCTTCTTTCTTCCATTTATTAATACTAGCTTGAAACCAAGAGCTCAGGGAGGGGAGGTTTCTCAAACTGTGGCTTCTCTATCAAAGAGAGAACTGTTACTCAAGTAAACTCAAGCATAAATGTCTTTGTTACAGTTCCTACTTGAAGTCACCTGTACTATACTACACTGATAGTCCAAATAAATAAATGCTGCAATGGCAATGAAAATGAAGTTCATCTGGGTGCTCTGATAACTCTTCTAGCTAATGATTCCAATAAAACATCACTTGTGGCAAAAGTGCTCTTTAAATGCTGAAAAATAGTTTTCCAGCTTCATCAAGCCCACAATTCTCCTCATACCTTATTTAAACCTTACTATTCCGGTAGAGGAGCTTTTACCCATGCTTGACACTTGAATGCACCTTATAACTAACAATACACTAAAAGATATACCTAAAAAACCTGACCAGTTAACAGTGATAGGAAGAAAGTGAATTGCTACAACTCACATGGGATTTCTGTATCAACTCCTCCTTTGTTATCTCACCAACTGATTCCAAGTGTGGGCAATTGCTGCTGGGTGACGACATTGCTGACACTGTATTTTCTGAGATCCTGTAGCTGGAATGTTCAACACCAGGGAATCACCTGTCAACAGAAGAAAGAATGAATAAAACCCAATTCCTTAGAATAAACAGCAATACTAGATATCTAATATGTAACATATACAGAACTTTTAAAACAATGTGCCTCCTTAGACTAAGTTAGTATAAATAACTTTATTAAGAGACTCCAATAGCCCAAAACTAAACCTGCTGATTTCATGCTAAAATGAAATCCAATGACTTCTAGGTCATAAACTAAAAGAATTCTGAATGGAGCAGAGCTGATTTGGGTTAATTATTTAACTTTCTGGACTCTGCCATGGCACCCAAATGATATAAACATTAGTTTTCAAGCCTACCTAAAACTGACCATGGCCTTGCCTCTATGTTCTGGAAAAGGATCTTTGCAACATGGCTGAAGCTGTGAAGGCTGAACTGCAGGAACACAAGACTTGTTTATCAAAGGAGAAACTTTATCTTGGTTTTATTTATTTACAAAGACACCCTCTAGATTCAGACATATTATATATCCAAAGGAGACTGAAACTTGCAACTCACACATAGCACTAAACACTCAGCAACACTTATCTTGTTCCCTTTGCCCATCCAAGGTCACTAGTGCAGACACAGAAACTTATCAGAAATAAAGAATGCTACATACAATCACTTTGTCATTATTATTTCAATAGCTGAATAGAAAGCAACAGAAAGAAAATTTTAAAAAATAACTCTGTAATGTTCCCTCTATATAAATACTCCAATTGACTAATTCAGACAGGAACTATCCAATGACTTTGTTTTTGTCACTTAACCAATTAGTATTGATGACTCAATCTCTCTAAAGGCCAAGAAAAAATTAACTTTTTTTTCCCCAATTATTATCTGCCCAGTGTAGTGCTCCTTTATCAAGACTTGCAATTAAACTTCCTCCTTGATCTGTTTGCAGCCTTTGGCACTGTTATCAACACCTCTTTCCTCTTTGCCTGTGTGCTTTGGCAGCTTCAGGTTTGCCCCTTCCACTTACAGGACCAATCACTCATTTCAGTATTAAGCACCCTACAGCTTTGACAGAGTGGGGGAAAACAAACCTTGCCTAATGGATATCTCAGACACATTCCCTGGTAAACTTTCAGCTTATTATGTCTGACTTACTTTTACCTTCCATTGTCTTGCAATAAGATCCCTTTGAATCGAGAGCCATTTCAGCTCCCTTTGATAATTTTTTAAAAAATGTTTGTGTATGTATATAAATCGTCTGTTTTATTATTATTATTATAAACATTGCTACAAAAGTAATATTATTGAAGTATTACGTATTATTTGTAATGGAACAATATGTGATACTTCATATTGTATTACATGCACATATGAATACATGCATATATACACTTAAATAATTTTTCTTTATATATAAACAATTACTTATATATAAATAATATGTTTATTATAGATATAATTGTATATACAGACTCAAATATGAGTGAGTCTTTTTTAACATCACATTAACAGTTGTTCAACAAAATATTTCAGAACTTATCTCACAAGACTGAAAATACTACAATAAATTAATCATTTAGGACTTTTTTTTCTAGATGGGACCTGAATTCTCTTCCAGGACCAGTGGCACGACATTTAAAATGCATTATTCTAAAACATAAGCTCCAGCTGGAGAAGTATTTCCTCGGTTCAGTGACTGACTGCAATCTATATGCACTGTTACTGAAAGACACTTCAAATAAGGCAACAGATTTTCAAGTCAAAACTCCTCAACTTCCAGCATATTAGCAATTCCTCTTTGAACTGTAAGGCTCCCTTTCAGAACAGAAATGGCAACATGAATGCATGTTACATCTTCCATAGTTTGCAAATGTTAAAAAAGGACAAGTGAGTTTCAAATAAAGCTCTGAGAACATCAAATGCAGTGAGATGATTTAATACAAATGCTTTAGAAAGACTGATATAATGGATTAGTAAAGCTTTAGGCTTGATTTTTTTTATGGCAGAAGCTTTCTGAATGCATTATTCCAAGTAATACAAAGCAATGAATGGAGACTTTACCTCATGCTGCCAGATTTGTATTTAATGTATTTAACTTTTCATAGAAAGAACTGCACAAATCCAAACCTGCAGTCCTGAACAATCCAAACCCAGGAGTTCTGCTCATGCCAGTTTCTGTTTCTTGGTGCAATCTGCATCTCTTTTCTAATAATCATCAGAAAGGCCAAAGCTGTTCAAACTCATGTCTCCGTAGATGTGGTCCCTATTCCTGTCCACATGGAGAGCATCTCTTGTGGAAGTGTAGTTCATGTTACAGATTCTTTACATGTCATTACATGAGCAAACCTGAGTGCCTTTTCACCTTTTGTTAACAAATTTTTACACACCTTCCATTTTGCAGCACTGTGGTAACTCACTCTACTGCCATAACCTTGATAGCATAATATACATAGCTGCAGAAACACATTTTGTAAAATTTTACGTTGAAGTCTAAAACTGTAAAATTAATTCCAAACCATGACTCATCCTTCACCTAAGTCCCAGCAAGCCCAGGATAGCCCCTCCCTCCCTGACTGACCTTCCTCCATTTCACCACTTCCTACTCCATGTGAAGAGATTGCTTTTCTTCCCCTGCAGCTCATTATCACATCTGCTTTTTCACCAGCTTCTGCACTGCATTGGCCTCATCCAAAAATTGTTTTTCTGCATTTTCAGTACTTGAAAAAATATCCAAAATAATCCAACAAGCCTACATTTGTAGTTTCTCTTACATTCCATTTTATAGTCCTGTTCCAAAGCTGGAGTATATCTCCATGATCCCAGTGAGATCACACAATTATAGAATCATTTGGGTTGGAAGAAACCCTAGAGATCATCTGGTTCCAAAGCCTCTACCATGGGCAGGGATGACACTCACCAGGTCAGGTTGCTCAGGGCCCCATCCAGGCTGGCCTCAGACACTTCCAGGGATGGGGCATCCACAGCTTCTCTGAACAACCTGTTCCAGTGCCTCACCACCCTCACAGTAAAGAATTTCTTCCTAATGTCTCATCTAAACCTTCCCTCTGAGCTCCAAGCCATTCCCCTTGTTCTATCACTACAGGCCCTTGTGAAAAGTCCTGCTCCAATTCTCTTACAGCCCCTTTAGGCACTGGAGGTTGTGTAAGGTCTCCCACTCTTCTTTTCTCCTGGCTGAACAGCCCCAACTCTCTCAGCCTGTTTCCACACCAACTGCTCATGATCACACTCATGCATTAAGGTTCTCCTCAAATGCTTCCCACAGATCTGGAAGAGAATTTCTCTCCCAGTTTATCGCCAGCTCTCTCCGTTGTTTCCCCTCAGAGGTTTCAGTTCACCTATCTCAATGCTTCATACTACCCCACCCCATTAACTGAACCAATTAATGCTCCAAAGTAGGATTTATCAACACGATTTTGCTTTGAGCATGCACAGAGTCATACTTCAAAGAATATTCTCTTGAAGTCCAGTCTTGGAGGGTTTTTTGTGTTCCTGACTAGTCTTTTCATTCACCAAGAAAAAAAAAATTAAGCCATCAGAGAAATGTGGACCATAATCCAAAGCACCATGACCAGTAACCTATTTATTATTCAGTAGAATTCCACAGCATCACAAACTTGTGTGGTGCCTACCATGGAAGACCTTTCACACCCACAGAAAACTCCCATCAAACACTAAGAGAATTCAACTGATCTCAAAAATTATCTTTGGGTCATATAAGGAACCCAATACACCCTAAAGAAACAAAACAGATTTTAAATTCTGTCAAAAATTTTTGGATTAATGATTTCATCTGCCTAGTTACAGTAGTGAACATTTCAACAGATAGTAAAATAAACAATTATATGTGTTATGTATTCCACTGCTGTTCTAAATATGGAGCCGTTTTAACAGATCATTTTACAGAGTTCAGTAAAGGAATGATGAAGGAGGATTTTAAGGATAAAAGGATTATTCTGAAGACATCAATTATGTCTTCATTACAGGCTTTTATTATTTTGTCAGCACAGCTCTGAATAACAGCATCTCAAACCAGTAATCTGTAAGTTCAGGCTTCCTAGTTGCACTCACAGTTATTTTATCAGTGATGCACTGGAACAATTTCATTTAACATTTATTTACATTTCATAGCAACAAAGCAAGAGTGACACAGGGTGCAACTTTGTACCTGAACACTTAATTACTTAGAATACTAAAGAGGACTGGAAGTTCAGTAATTACTTATCCTATTAATAATCTTCACACTTCAGAAAAAACCCACCAACATTCACTCGAAGCTATAAAACCCCACTGAAGCGACAGCCTTAGGCATATTCAGATTAAGATACATATTTTTTATCACTTTTCTAAAAATTTGTGTTATTTTTTAGCAAACTTTACAGAAACTCCCTCAATTACTTTTGTACATGAAAATTATATTTTTATCAAACTTAAAATTAGTCTTCTTAGTGTACCAAATTAAGGTTCATCTTTCCTATTTCATGACCTAGGTTCCTTTATATTGCGTCAATCAATAGGTAGTTTTAAATTTTATCTCCCAACCCACCGTATTTTTATATTTTTTTAATCTATCAACAATAAACAAGTGCATCCCATTTCTTGGAAAAATGACACCACCAATCCCAGCTCTAGTAGAGAGCTTACTTTATCTATTTAGCATAAAACCTGGTATTTTCCCACTAAGTGTCATAAATATGCTCAGTAAGCCGGTCAAAGGTGCCTGGTCTTTCTCCTCAGGCACCAGGAGCTACCCACTCAAGCATGACACAAATTGATAAGTCACTTCCATTACATTTTTTTTTCTGCCCTTACGTACTATTCCCACAGAGAAAAGACATTTAAAAATATCCTGGAGTTGAGAATATATCCTCTACAGGATTAGACAGTTTTCATTTTATATTGGCTTTCAGGGCATACAGGCGACTCTTTCGTTTCTTTCTTCCACCACGCTAAATCCTAACTGTGACACCCATTAGCTAACCTCTATATTTCTAAGAGGATTTTCCTAACTCGGGCTTTGCCTAAGCGCAGGAGAAGCCTACAGTGATTTTCCACTAGGTGATACCCCGGACTTTTCCCCCAGGCTGTTCCACCCCTCATAGCCGATGATCAACGCGCATGGGTAACTCGGGGAGCGAACAGGGCCATTTATCGGGAAATGACCGGGTTTAGGGAGTGCGCGGTATCCACGGTACCGCAGCCGCAGAGCCGCAACTCCAGCAGGGACCTGCGGAGCTCTGCGGCCGCTTCCAGCCGGCGGGAGGGCGGTCCCGCCCCACACGGCCCCGCTGCCCCGCACCGGGCACCGCCGACCTCCTGCCCCCGTCCA
>JANPWX010000010.1:2081026-2115728 GCA_024734555.1 Trochalopteron elliotii
AGCGCTGAACGAGATAAACTTTTTCGGGCTGCTCTCAAATCATTTAACTCTTTCAGCTGGCAAATATGTTCTCCCAACACTCGTGGTTTCAGAGGCAGGGTTGTTGCCGTGCGTGATTTAGAGGCTATAGTACGGGAGCGGCCGTCTAATCAAAGCAGACCGAGCCCTCCTTAGACCTGGTTCTACATCTGCACGTCTGCACACAGCAGTTGGACAAATGGGGCCTAAGCTGAACCAGCAATTTTGCCGTCTCCACATTAAGTCTTGCCTCTACTCAAAAACATCAATCAAACAAGTCATATACCTGTGATGGAAGAGATTCGAGCTTGTAGAAAATCGTCCTGGGCTTCTGTTGCATAACTTAGTATGTATCCTTCATTTGACAGGGTATTCCAGAGACCATCTGTGATTGTTTTCAAGACAGTTTCACTTAATGAGGTATGGGAGAGAAGGAGCCATGTCAGAAGAAGCTGTTACTGAGACACGATTTTCTCTAAAGACAGTAGCTTTACGGGTGTTTCATCTTCCCCTTTCTTGGTATTATTCTCTTAACCAGGTAATAAATACATTATCTAAATATTTTTATTTTTGTTATACATTTAAAAGTTTGTTGCAGTGTTGTACCTGCTCTTGTGAGTGTGAATTAAATTGGTACAGAATACCTTGGGGTTTAGTTTGTTTATAACACTGAACTAAAACAAGTGTGTCTTTTTGTCTTTTTCTGCTAATAAATGCTTAGTACATCATCCTACATCTTACTTTCCTGCAGTGTCTTGTGTATCTCTGTTTTGTAACAATGCAGTGATTCTCAAATACCAAAATTCTCAAATTGCCTTTTTTTCTTGTAGATTTTTACAAGCTAAACATAACTGTCATTAAATTTTGAATAATAGTTTTGAGTTTTGCTGTGAAAACCAGGTCTTTAATATGACTGTATTTTATTTTTATTGAACTAGATGCTTATAAGCTTAAAAGCTATGTAATATTTCACTGTTCCCTGTAAGTGCTTTTCTTATACTGCATATAAAACCAGGATGAGATATTCTTAGTCTTAGCTACATATGCTCGTTTCCACATTTTTTCTATATATTAAATACTTCAAAAGTCTCACTGCAAGATCACTCTTTCAAGTTGCAGTATACTTACGTCCTTTTTAAATACCACGTGCAACTATTAACTTTCCTCTTTTTAGAGGTTTTCATTTCACTGTTAATCAATTTACGATCATGTTTGTAGGCACGCACAAATTTAAAGAAATCCATTTGTGGTTGTTTGAAATGTTTGTTTTAACATTTAATTTTGTGATATTAGAAGTTTTGATCTCAGGTGTTTGGTTGTTAATTCTTTTCTGTGAAATACAGTAGTCTTTTGTAAGTTTTGTGTTGGTGCTGTTTCCTTTTCCTCACGGAGTACAGTGGTAGTTGTAGACCTCAGTCAAGGCATGGTACCAGGAAGGGCAGGGTACTCAAGTCAAAGGTGCTTGACTTGTTGACTGTAAACTCAGTGCAGAGAGAAGCTTTCAACATTTCTTCAGATTGCACAGTGGTGATAGTATTTACCAACTGCACAGGAACCAGGAGTGCCAGAGTGCAGTGGTGCTCTGTGTGCTCTCTCTGGTATGAGGAATCACATTACACAAACGCCATATGAGGCCCAAGAACTGTGCATCTGTTCTCTCCCAGTCTGTTTCTCAAGCAGCATAAGTTTCTAAAAGATTTTGTGACTGAATTGTGGTTTCCAGTTAAATGGCACTTTTCTTTGTGTATCTTGTTACTTTGTATGTTACAAATTTTGTTACTGGCTTTCGATCCAAGTTGTTTGTGTGTGTGGTTCTTATTTACAAATTTAAACACCTATAGACCTATGACTGATCTCGATCCAAAACAAAATGTAAATTTTTCAAAACTGTTAATTTAGAGAAATGTATTTAAATACAGGTTCTACTCAAATTGAAACCACATGAATGTTGGCATTAGGATCTTCCACTCTTTCACAGTGCAAGAAGTAGTGTACTTGCAAAAGACAAGTTCCTTCTAAGTATTTTTTTGCTGTTAGAAATGTAATTGAAGCCCTGCATTATCCTGGCATTAAGAAGAAATTAAAGAAACTCGAATCTTTGTTTGGAAGTCATTTGCTTAGATCCCCATAGTCTACGGATTTGCAATAAACCTTATAGTTCTTGGTGCTGCAGTCTGTCTCTCAGTATACATATTTGTAATTAAATCACACTTTTATTTTCAGATAAAGCTTTCCCCTGGGTTAAAGAAACTTTTCACAGTAACAGCAGTGAGTGCAATATCTGTGATTTTTCTGGCCCATCACTTTAAAAGAAGACGTGGAAAGAAAAACAAGAAAGTGCCACCATGGGAACCAGCTCATCTCGTATTAGAGTGTACCAAAGCAGCTGCTTCAGAAAAAGGTAAGTCATGGAACCTCCAAGTTGGGGTTTTATTTTTGTTGTTTTCTTGGAGAGGAAAAAAAGTTGTGTGAGGGGATGGGTGTGCCTAACTGCAGTAGTAAACCAAACTATTTTCCTTCGATCATGGAATAGTTTGGGTTGGAAGGAACCTTTAAAGTTCATCCAGTCCAATCCCTACATTAAGTAGGGATGTCTTCACTAGACCAGGTTAATCATAACCCCATCCAACCTAGCCTTGAATGTTTCCAGGGATGGGGCATCCATGGCTTCTCTGGGCAATCCATTCCAGTGTTTTAGCACCCTCATTGTAAACACTTTATTCCTTGTTATCTAATGTAAATCAGCCCTCTTTTAGTTTTAAAACCATAACCCCTTAGCCTATTGCAGCAGACCCTGCTGAAAAGTCTGTTCCCATCTTTCTTATAGACCACCTTCAAGCACTGAAAGGCTGCAGTAAGGTCTCCCTGGAGCCTTCTCCAGGCTGAACAACCTCAACTTTTAGCCTTTCCTCATAGGAGAGGTGCTCCATCCCTCTAATCATCTCCATGGGATGGAGCACCTGAGTGGGTTTGAGTTATTAGACTTTACATTTTGCATTTGTCAAATTAGAACCAAAATTACAATATCTTACAAAAAAGTTGGGCTTCTTGTCAAAGGTGAAGTTTTAATCATGAACCATGGTTAAAACTCTTTATCAATAGTGCTTTAACAATTGGCTTTGCCATTCTTGCATTTTTATCTCAATTAAGCTAAAATGCATAGTTATGGTTATAGAATAGTAACCATAGTGAATTCTAATGTGTAGTTTCTCAAGTAGAACTGTAAATAAAAGAATAATTGTTGTTTGCTTCCAATTCGGATTTTATTGAAAAGAGTAAATGCAATTCTTGATAGATTTGCAAAAGAAGCAATATTTTGAGTTTGCAAGGGCATTAAAATAAGTGTATCTCTTAGGTTCTAGTTGTTCCAGTAGTCGACAAAACTTGACTCTTTCTCTGAGCTCTGCCAAGGAAAAGGGATCTCAGTCCTGTATCTATGCAAATGGAGGACTTTTCAGTAAATACTCTGGTTCAGTTCAAAGCCTGACATCGGTAAGTAAAAATATTTTAAGGCTCTTGAATGTCTGTTAACTTGTGTTGAATATGCTTCTAAAGGCTTCACTGAGCTGAAAGAAGTTTCCTGAACAAAGTGCACAGGCAGCTGGAGATGCTGAGAAACCACTCTCCTTACCACAGAGTAAAACAAGTTCCTAGGCAGATGGCTTGGATGTATTGTACTCTGACAGGAACGTGGTTTTAAGGATACTCTCTATAACAACACTTTGTTTTTTAAGGTTCAGAGTGCCACCTCTTGTCACAGCTGTGCTTGTGCCAATTCTAATTCCTGGGATAAAGCAGATGAAGATGACATTAAGCTTGTCAATATTCCAGTGACTACACCTGAAAATTTGTATTTGATGGGTAAGTCAAAATAAGAATATTGAGCATCCGCTTACAGTGAATGTAAATAATTTCTTGGCTTTATGGTAAAGTGACACAAAATATTATTGTCTTCTTTCTCACTGTCCTGTTGGCAAGTGTCTGAGAACATTTCCATAAAATAATGAAATCATACTTGATCTAAAGTTAGTTTTCCAGAATACTTTTTCTTCCACTATTTGCAGTAGTCATCCTTAAAATCAAGCCCTGACACATGGGGAAAATTATCATGTTTTTGTACACAAAAAGAAGGTAAATATGTACTGGGAATATACTGGTATAGGCTGGGAAGTGATGTTTTGACTTACATCTCTGTGATAATCATGCTTATTTTAGCTACTTATTTTCCCATGTCTGTGAATGTGAATGTAGCTGAAGCTGTCCCTGCTCTGCCCTAGGCATGGAGTTGTTTGAAGAAGCACTGAGGCGCTGGGAACAGGCTCTAACTTTTCGTAACAGGCAAGTTGAAGATGAAGCAATCTGTGGTTCCATTAAGCTGGGAGCAGGAGATGCTATTGCAGAAGAAAGTGTAGAAGTGAGTACACCCAGTCAGTAATCTACTGATGCTGCCCTGATTTGTTCTGTGTTATTGCCTGAATCTTTTCAAATTCAATTACCAAACTCGACAATTGATTCAATTTCCAATTTAGTGGTATTGTATTTAAAGGAGATAAGAGATCTGAGTACATTCCTTCTGACTTTTTTTCTTGGTTATTTGGAGGAGGGCTTGGGAAGGGAACTTACATTATTTATCTTTTGGCAATTGCTGATGCATCAGTGTTTGCTTCTGGACAGCATTATCAAGCTATCAAGCAGACAACTTCCCTGCACATAATCTCTTGGGATCACTCTCTTTCTTTTATGATTATGTGAGAGGGTATCTGCTAGCCAAAAACAAATGTCTCAGGGAAAAATTATTAATTTGTGCATATTCACAAACAATGTGCTTAAACTTTATTTGTTTTCCTCCTTTCTTATAAACTAAATGCTAAAAATATTTTGAAATAAACAGATATGTGTTACTTTCTCTATTTCTAGCATAGCAAAGATCACAGATAATTTAAACATATTTTAAAATTTAGATTTTCTTTTTTATTACTCTAAATAAAATATGTGTGTGTTCTGAAAAGTGTATATATTGTGGATGTTGAAGTTTTCATCTCATAGTGTCCCTGTGTGGTTTGTAGGAAATTAATGTGGCACAGTTTGCTCCATGAAGGCTTAATATCCTTGGATTTTACAAAGGAATTGCACAGGCTGAAAGCAAATAGAAAATCTTTTAATGTCTGTCTTCTTGCAGGATATCATTAGTGCTGAATTCATTCATAAGCTTGAATCTCTTCTTCAAAGAGCTTATCGTCTTCAGGAAGAGTTTGAAGCCACCCTTGGGGTCTCTGATCCTGCTGCTCTAGCGAATGATATTGGTGAGTGCTGATACTTTACATCCTTTTTGCTTGTAATGATGGCTCTTGAAGGGAGGACTGAAGTATCTACTGAGCAAAATTATGTTTATCAGTAAATCAACAACAAAAAAACCATATTCTTTGCATTGTTGTGTTTAATGAAGTGGTTCTATTTTAGATAACAATGGATTGAAAAGAAATAGTTTTCTTTGTAACTTGTCAGTATTTAAACATTTACACAGCAAGATTATATGACCCTTTTTATAGCATGGATATTCAGAGGTTTTATGTGTCTTCTGCACTGTGGAACTTTGTATGCTTTGTCATAATTTTTTTACCAAAAAGGAAAATTAAACTAGAAAGACTTAATCTGAAGCAGATAGCCAGTAGCAAAGGTCTTATCTCTGGTGAGTGAAATTTATCTCAGTTCTGAGTGACTAAGCTGTTACAACGGCAAATATAATGAGTAGTTGCTGCCTGACATGCTGATTAAGCACAGATAGTTTGATTATTTTTATTGAAAGAATTGGATGTTAAAGATGGATCCTGTTGTACCCTTTCATAATTCAAGATGAAGCATCTGTTCTCAGATACCTGTGGGGTGGAAAGGCAGAGCACGTTGTGGGCTCGGGCTGTCAGGAGCCCTGCATTGGGCTCCGGCGTGCCTGGCACAAGGTGGCAGTGCTGGGCTGTCCTCTCCTGGCCTGCCTCGTCCTGCATCGACCAAACACAGCCTTGATCAAGGGGGGAATTAGATTGAGGTCAGAGCTGACTTTCTGACTCAGCTGCATACACCTGTAAATGTAACCCTTGAAGCAAAAGAGCATTTGAACGTTTCATTTTGGTATCTGAAACCATCAGTCAAGTTGCATTGTATATCCATTATAATTAGAAGTTTATTTGTGATTCCTGTCTTCAGGCCAAATTAATAAAATGGTACTCAAAGGACTTCATGTGAATGCTCAATGTGTTTAGTTATTGTTTTGCTTGGTTACCCTGGGAGTATTTACAATTAATATTTAATTTTTCAGATGTGATAACTAAACTCTTGTTTACCAAGAATGTTCTGAGAATTTGATTCCTTTCAAATGTTCTTTATGGAAATAATTTGTCATCTCTTGTGTTCCTTCATTATTTAAATTTTCTTTGTGCTGGCCCAGNNNTTCTGAATGGAAACAGAAATTAAGGGTCCTGTGCTATGTAGGAATGAATATAATTTGTGGCAGAAGAGGCAGCCGAGTTTTCCTGGATGATTTATATGTAAAACTTACTAAAGAAATAAGATAAAAAAGCGTCCTAATCTACCATTTACTATTCACTAACCTTGGAAAATGGGAATGGGGGTTGTTTGTTTGTTTGTTGAGATTTTGAGATAAATTCGCAATTTCCCAATCATTTGGAACAATCTCCAGCACATCATGCCTGTGAAACAGTTGCTAATTTGCAGTTGTGTTACCACAGACAAAATAATAACATATTTAATTAATGCCAGTTGATACAGTTTCATAGTAGGTAGGTTTTCTTGGACTATAGGTTTTTGAGATATCTGCAGTTTGGAGAATTGGTATAGCATAAATTAGGTGATAATATTTAGCTGACTGACACGAACATTTATTTGTATTTCCATCCACTGTTAAGGGAAAGATTGACCTTTCAGGGAAGATATTTGGTCAAATGCTATAGTTTTATCAACTATATAGTTGATTATCAAACCATTTGTAGAGCTGGAAGTTTATAAAAACGTATAATTTAGGGCATTTAAAGCATTGAAATAATAAAAAGCAAAGGTTAGTAATAAAGATCTGAATTATCTCTTTAAATTGTTTCAGTCTAACAAACTACATTCAATCCTGGCAGGTATGGATTATACATATAAGTGAGAGATTTTAAAAGAAAAATCATGAAAAAACACTGTAGGAAAGTTACACATTGTAATCAGTGTAAGCTCTTGAGACATGGCTGCAGAAGAAAAAACTTTTTTAACCTTTGTCTGTGTGCAAAGGAAGCACCAGCATAGAGGCAGTGTTGCAGTCTTGGGTTGGTGTGGTTTTAGAATACTGTGTCTGGTTCTGTTGGTCATATTTCAGAAGATCAGAGATTCTGGACAGCTCAAAACAAGCCATAGAAATTTTCCATGTTTTGGAAACGTTCAAGTTGGACATGTCAGTTCCTTATTGAAGAAAATACTGAGAGGTGACTGACTTGTTCTGAATAGCTGCTTACACATGGAAAAGGTATGTGGCGCTGGGGCTTTGTAGACCTTGTTGTCAGAGTCATAACTAGATCGAATTTCTAGTTGTTCAAGTGGAACAAGTGAAGTTCTGAAGTGAGCTACCCTCAATGTACTTCAGAGGCAGGATTTTTTTTTCTTAGTGCTGTTTTGAGGGGTGTTTTCATTCTTTGAGAGGAAGATACAAACCTGGGGTTAAATGGTCAGTGTGGTCTTTCTGGCATTTAAGTATTTCCCCTTACTACTATTTTTTCTTCTTCTGTGGGCCTTGGAGTGAATAAGAGAAAGCCTTTGTCCTTAATAAATTTGTAATTGCCCATCCATGGAAGTGCTTAGGGTCAGGCTGGACAGGGCTTTGAGCCACTTGATCTAGTGGTTGCAGGAGTTGGAGCTAGATGGTCTTTAATGTCCTTTCCAACCCAAACCATTCTGAGATGACACTTGTAGCTCATTAAAAATGCGTAGAACCAGCTCTCATGCTTCAGGGTTTCAACTGTTCACCCACAACAATAATCAGAAAATGTTTAGCTCTGTTTTTTTTTCTCTGATACATAGGAAGGATAGCTGTGGTTTGTGGACTTTTCTTCTGTTTTCTCTACCTGAAGTGCTTGTGATCAGTCGCAGCTGGAGTTGAGGCTCTGACAGTTGGACAGATGCTATCAAGTGCTACATAAATGCCTGACAGGCACTTCTTATTCTTATTTATAAGAATGTAAGTTGTTCATAATTTGGTTTATAAGGAACTCCAGATTTGTTCAGAAGGAAACTGAAAAAGGTAAAAATTTCTAGCAATTTCTCAATTTCAGCTGTCTCTGTAAATTCTTCGATCAAACTTGTGGAGCTCCTGAAACCTCTCTCCCCCTATTTATCTACTGTTCACAGATGCTGCTCCTTCCCAAAATGTTCAAATGTTACTCTTCCCAGATCAACGTTTCCCTCTACCACATCAAATTTAGATCTTAGTGCTGCCATTGATCAGTCATACCACAGGCTTGCTTTTCACTTTGTGATCCCACTTACTATTTGAAGTTGGTTGTGTGTGATAAACAGTTTGCCCAGCAGCAGCCTTCTGGAGGAGGCCGTGGTAACGTGTCACAAGGGAGAGTCAGGAATGAGGTACCTGGGGGCCTGTTGGAATACAAGAGCTTGTCACTGCAGCCACTTTCCTCATGTTTTTCCCATGTCTTTCCTCATGTGCTGTGTCTAAAGTGCTTCTCTTCTGCCTGCCAGGACAGCTACTTCTGATATTTCTTAATATTCAGCTTTCAGCAGTGCAGAAGGCAGAGGTATAAATAAATAAATAAGGTTTTTTCCCTGTGAGTAGAATACTCTTAAGAGTAATAATAATGAAAATAATTGCAAATAATAATTTTCAACTCGGTAAGCTGTTGTTGAGTTATAAATGATTAATACTACCCTGGAAAAGACTTGCATTTTAAATAGATGAACTAATGGAATGACAATGTGTTCACTGTTGTTGCATTCTCCACTGGACTTTCAGTATTATCATATAAATCAGTAAGCTAAAACAGGAATTCTGTAGAAAAAGTACTTCTGGACATGAAAATAAAAGAACTATGTAGGGCCTAACTGTGGTTGTTTTTGTGCCATGCCTCTTAGCACCGTGAACCAGCATGGGAAGCCTGCAAACAGGTTTTCCTGAGGCAGGCATAAGGCTGCACTGGGTCGGAAAGGAGGCCCTTGGCACAAAACTGAAACAAAATATCCATCGTGTTATTTCTGAGTGATGAATGTAAAGCTGTTTAGAGGGTTAAAAGCTTCCAGTACTTTCAGTAGTCTGTCCTTGAAGAAAGTTCTCTGTATTTTTTTTTCCTATTTAGATCTTTTCTAGCAGACTGAAATGCTAGTCGAGTTAACTTGGGAGGAATGCAAAGAGTTGGGAGAGAAACAATAGCTTTACTTACAAGCAGAATTGCAGGTCAGAGGGGAAAATTCTCAAATTGTAGGGTTCCTTGTCAGTGCTAAATTCCTAATACTTCATATTATTATTTTCATTTCTACTGCAAAAAGAAATGCTGGCATTCAAACTGATGGGGAATTGTGTACACTGGCCCTTAAACTTTTTGATAGTATTAAAATGTTTTAATGTTCATACATTTTAATTTTTAAAATATTTACTTTTTACTGTGTATCAGTTCTACAGTTTAAAACAAATGAAGTGTTTGAGCTACCGCAGTAAAATCTCTCACAAAGGTCTGTGCTGTTGGATGATTTTGTTGAAAGGTTTGTCTGTTTCTTTTTTTAATTTTCTTCTCACACTCAAAGATATGTCTGGCATTTTTGAGAGAATAAGCACAGCCTTTAACCTAGTGACAAAACTGTTTGGAGAACTGATTTACATATTAGAAACCTTTTCTTCAGCAGCTCTTAAAACACAAAAATCTTTGCATAATCAGTGAAGCTATTGAAACCTCATTTTTATATAATTTGTTAATGCAGACTTCTGTAATGTCCTCCTATCCATGGATTAATATCTACAGCCTGTATTTTCTTCCTGCCTCTGAAATGTTATTGGAAAAATTTTAGTTTGAGTGTATTTTATTTGCCTATGTACAACAAATATTTCTAGTTATAATTCCTAGTCTCCAGTGAGGAGCAGTTTGTAATACTTCACGTAGGTGAGCTCTGGTAGTACATACTATGACATAACTTAGAGTCGTGTAACTTTCATATTAGCTTGAAAACTTTTGCTTGCTTTGTTCCTTCAAGATAAATTTGCATTAAATAATTTCTCAGTTTCTTGGAGAAGGCCCAAACATTTTACTAGTGGCTCAAACAGGATTGAAATCGAAACAAAAGAAAACAACAGCTTTTTCTCTAAGTGTGAAAATGTATTCATCCCAACAAATGGGGGAAAAGGAAAGAAAAGAATATTTCTAAGTCTGAGAAAAAGCCCAGAGAAGTTATTCTAATCCTATTTTTTTAAAAAACATGCATATTTTAAACATAATTTTTAGCTATTGGAGTTTATTGAAGTTCAGTAGCTGCTAAAACATGAGGTCTCTCATATTGCAACTTATTGCTGCAACTTCTTATTTCTGACACCCAAGAGATGCTCAAAGTGCAGATGTTTGAATTGGATTGTATGTCTTTCCTGATCAGTAGTATTTAAATCTTCCCTTTAAAGGCATTTTGTCCAATATTATTAACACTTCATTTCTAAATTGCTGTCCATAAAATTCCTTATCAGAAAGTACCTAGGTGCAATGCTTGACTAGAGTAAGACTGGTAGTTAGAAGATCAATCTAATACTGCAGCAAAAATATTTCTGCAGACATTTTGTTTGTGAGAAGATTATAGTGCTTGGCTTTCTCAGTGATACTCTTAGTTCTGGCAATACTCTACTAAAAATGCAAAGTAGCTTTGCATAGACGTGCAGTGAACTCACTGCTGCTGAAAAATACTGGTATTCATAATATGTATCTTTTTGTTGCTATTTGCTAACATGGAGTGTGTTTTTCTGTTAATCCTAGAAACTGAAATCTTTTCAACAGTGGCTCGAGAATATCTATTTTACTGTTCACTGACCCAGCACTGGAGAAGTCAAGGTCGCTTAATATGGTCACTTAGCTTGGAGGTTTTTCCAAAAGCACTTCCAGTAAGAGGAGAAAGAGTCTGTTTCTGGTTTTTGAGGACTCTTGTTGCTGTTTGCCCAACAACTTTGCTGTTAGATCCAACAGTGCCAGCTATTTATACACCTCGCTGCTTTCCCTTAAATGGCATCCCCGAGCCCTGTCTTGTTTCTGTCCACACCAAAACTCCTGTCTAAGCCCTTGTCTCTCTCACTTCTTGACTCCTGCCATGTTTTGTCTTGCCTTGTCCATTTAAAACTTGCTTGTCTGACATGGACTTAACTGTTGTTTATAAAAATCACCTTTGCTCATTTTTCTGACCAGATTATTCCTCTCTTAAGAAGTCTCTCTCCCTGGGGAACTTATCTTCAAATGAAATACAGTGGTCCCCCTTTTGGCTCTAAAAGCTGCTTGCTTATAATGGAGCCACAATCCACCAACATGATTTTGTTTCCCAGATTTTGTTCAGTTGGCTGTTCCTGTGCATCCCTGCTCAGGCCTCCTAACACAAAATGCATCTCAACTAATTCTGCTTGTTCTTTACAGTATGTGGGCAGCTGCAATTGTCTCTTTCTCAATTAAAAAAAAAAAAAAACTACTTAAAAAGTACATATTTACCTTCTTTTTGAGTAAAGAAAAGTCATCATTTTCCCCACGTGTCACGGCTTGAATTAATAACTGCTTGCCTGCATTTTGAGAAGTTATATGTAAGTAGAAAAAGGCTCCCAAATGCAGGAATTTGGGTTTTTTTAATTTCTCCTCTCTCATGTTTTTGTGATACAGTCTTAACAAGTTACAGTTTGCAGATTCTTTTTCTTACTAGAGAAGGTGCTCATGCACTTAACATCTATTAATTTGTATATATTGTGAGTATAAATGTTGTAGATGTAGGAAAAATCAGATAGATAGCAATGAGTGAGGGTGGGATAAGTGTTTATTTTTCTGGCTGGAGTACTGGCAGTCTGAGGTTATATAAACTTATGATCAAGAACATATTTTGGTCCATAGGGCCAATTCCTCTTTTCTAAGTTCTCTGAAAACAAACTCCTCTTGCATTGCAGCCTACTTTTAAGAGAGGCTTTTCTGAGACGTTTTTGGGCAAAATGAAGAAAGTTGAGCCAGAATAGGCTGGGGGAGAGAAAGGCAGTGATAGTTCAGAATTTGAAAAGACTTCCAAGGTAATCAACTCTCTTGGCTTGGTAGCTTGGTCTTGGAAGTGCAGAAACAATACTTTGAGCTTTCCAACTGCTTTGGAGCACAATATCAAAGTGGAATATTGACAGAATTGTAAAATCAGCAAACAGAGATCTCTGCACTATAGTTTTATTAATTCAGTAGTTAGAACTAAAACAGATGCACTTCTGTCTGCAATTTATTTTCAAGGACTCGAAATGAAAACATTGTGTGCATGTGCACATACCCAAAAGCTAAGAACTTTTCTTAATGAATGTGTCAACTATGTATAGATCTTGCTGCCCTCTGACCCATCGAGCTGGCATAAAAGGCTGTGGTATGTGCATACAGCACAGTCTTCAAGAACTGCTGTTAACAGGACTTGTTATCTAGCACTAACCATGCCCCATCACTACAGCTCTGCACATTTATTTGTTATTTTATTTATTTGCACTAATGCCAAGCGTTTAGTTGGGAGTGTGGTTTTTTAATTGTTTACCCCATGACTGGAAGGCTCAAATAGCTTGTGTAAGCATTTCGTTCCTAATGGCCTTTTCATATCTTACAATTTTCTAAATTTCTGTTTCAGCTTGAAATGTTTCAAAGTTGAAGCTAAATGTGGGAGTAAATTTATTTTTGTGGAAAGCTATAGCAAAACGAAACAATAACAATGGAGGGAGTAAAGTTTGTTATTTATGTGTCATTTTTCTCTCCTGCATGTATTTAATGTGCAGTTAATGGCTAAAACTTTTAGAAAGTTTAGAAAAAGTAACTGGGTTTGAGATGTGTTTGATTTCCCTTTTGATGGTTCAAACTAAAGGGTTTTTTAAAAATAAATTCCTGTCTCTAATTCTCTGTGAGATATCTGGACTATGCACATGTCCCACCTTACCTAATAATCCAGTTTGTAGCAAAGTGCTGTGGTGTAACTGATTCAAGAGCACATGTCGATCACACCAGGCTTTATTCTCTCTCCTGCTATTTAAAGCTGCCCTTGTTCTACATGGAGAAAGGCTGTGAGTATTTAAAGGTGAATGTGAGCATATTTCCACATGGCTTGGCACTGATTAGCAGCTGCTCAAACAGATGTAGTTAAAGTTGCCATCTAGTCAATATATTAGTTATCTGTGCTAACACCAGTCAGGTGAAATGAAACAAGGCTTGAATAATAAAGAATGTACATAACTTAGGTGATTGCCAGTGGTCAGGGTCATTACTTGCATTATGATTCAAGTATTAGTATGTTGTTACTGATGCATTTAGCAACCTTATAGTGTTTATCGTTTTTTTTTTTTTTAGTTTAAGTTTGATAATTGGTCTCATTTAGTAAACTAAAGATTCAGAAGAATGCTTCATAGAGTACAATAAGGATTCTTATCTCATTCTTTCCCATTGCTGGGGACAAGTGGAATGCAAGTAGGTCCCAGTCAGTGGGGCACTTAAGATATTCTTTAAGTCTTATTGCTTCAAGTTAAGCATATGTCTTAGTAATTTAAGTTCTTAAACCCTATCTGTGTGCAGCTGGGTTTGCAGAAGCCAGTCACATTCCTGAGCAGTGTCACTGGAGTCTGCAGCATTCTGTAAAATAGTTCTGCCCTGAAACTGAAGGGAAGACAGAGATTATTAGGCTGTTCTTACAGAGTTTGTCTGTGTCAAACATGCTCCATTCTGAATACAGAGTCCAAGTGTGAGCCCGAAACACACACGTATGTCTGCATCTTTTGATGTTTATTTCACTGAGGATCACCAGTTGTATAGCTGGTTCTGTCTTTGTCTGATAATTCAGGGATGAGAAGGTATCAGATTTTTCTGATACTGTCTTCATACATGTAAGTGGAATTATCAGCTGCTGGACAGCATATGTTTCTTTTAATGGAAGAATAAATGAAGGTGTGGGTTCCTTTTTCAGGCTGTCTTTCTTGCTTTTAAGTGTCAGCATCCTTATGGCATGATGTAGTGGCTAAAGAAAAACCTTCCCAGAAATCTTAGTTTGACAAGATCATCTTGGATGACCCCATACTCTTATCCTGTGTCCAGCAAAGTAGTTTTTGTGCCAGAATACTAAAATGTTTGCTCTTTTGGGTTTCATATAACATGTTAAGAAACTGATTTGAAAAAAAAAATAATTTGAAGAAACAATTAGAAACACAAGGTTCAGGAGCTGAGCAACAGTTGCTGGTTATTGTTGTCCCTTTTCATCACTATGGGTGGTAATAGCTGTTCTTTCAAGAAATGCATGGTGGGAAAGCCAAGAAGGGGGCAATGAATTGCCTTGGGAAGAAGGAAGGGATGTACTGGTATAGTAATGCACTGGTATAAACATCCTGCATTTAAGTACCCACTGACTCACAGGTGTGGAAGGACTGAGACCAAAGGGAGAAATTCACTTACTTTTGAAGACTTTTCTACCTTACCTGCTTATGGAGGCCTCTGGCATAGGAAAGGTACTGAAGGTACTAATTTCTAGATATGGAAGCCTGAAAGTTAACCCTGTACTTCCTTCTTCTCTCAATATGAGGTTGCATCTTGAATCTGCTCTGTATCCCCGTGAGTTAATGTATTGTCACACTGAATGGGGTTGAACAGACCATTCCATTGTCACTAGAAGGTGGCTGTGCAAAAATAGCAGTAGGTTGCACTTGGTTTTGAGATGTGAAGAACTGAGAAAAGGCAGTGACGTTTAAGTCTGGTGACTGAGGTGTCTGCAGGCTCCACAGGGCTGTGCTGTAAAGCCTGGTGCTTCAAAGTCTCAGCTTTGAAATAAGCAGCACTGGGATTCAAACTGGTCTTTGCTGTGAACAACAGAGATGTGATGCTTTCTGAACTCCAGGAGAATGGAGTACCCTCATGAAGAGGAGTGACAACTTTGTGCTGCACATCCATCCAAACTGACTCTGTCCAGATTAGACAGCTGAGCAAACTTTGCTTCATTGCCAAATCTTCTCTCTCAAATCAAATACAAGCACAGAAGCTGTTACCTAAACTATTAGACTTGAAATAGAAGACTGCTCAGAAAACCTTTTCTATAAAGGATAGGGATTTAAACCTTAAAATCAGGGAAGATCCACTGATATTTAGGTTCAAGGTAAAGAAGTTGTGAAAAATTGCAACCCTGTATAAGTGTAGAACCATGTAATGTGCAGTTATGAATCAATGCTTACATTTTCAATGTAATGAAGGGCTGTGTTATAGGGAGAGACCTCCTAGTGACACGTAGTTTACACAAGATATATGTCTCAAATCTGTTTCAGGATCATATGTCTGCAAAGCAGCGAATCAGAGAAGTAAAACAGAGGGGCGAACACATGCATGCCTCTATTTTGTGTTTACTAAGCTGATTTCTCAGCTGTCAGCACACATGATGTGTTCATTCAGGGTATAAAATACATATCAGATGCCGCTTTGTTTTCTTAAAATTCAGATTTCAGCAATATAGCACCATGTGTGTTTACTCTGCCTCTTCCTTGCTATTGTAGAGTTTCTTGTGGTGAGGTCTTTCTATTTTGAAATTTTGGTTTTACAATAAATCCTGCTATGATGATTCAGACACAGCTTTCACAGGTCATATTCTCTATAATAAAATGATACTTTTAGCCTTTGGTAATTTCTTTGCTTAAAAAAAATTGCAACTATCGGAAAATATTCCAACTCTCTTATCAAATTTATGGAAGAATTCTTTAGCAGATTTAAATCTTGGAAAGAATAATTTCATTTATCACCATTCCACAATATCAAATTTATATAGTATTTCCTAATATTCTTCTGTAATTTGATGTACCAGTGTACATGGATTACAGGAAATGAATTGAACTTACATCCCTTTCTCAGGTACACTTGATTTTTAGTCTCTTCTTGATGAAGAGACTAAAATGATTACTTGTGTAATTTTGTGCTGTTTATTTACCTTTGCAAAATGAGAGCAATAGGATATAAGACCAGTAACCATGTTGTTTTGTTTTATACACCATTAAACATGATATTCTGCAGATAATATAACTTTATGGACAAAGTCAGCATCTTGAACGTCTGAAAATAGGCAAATTATTATCAACATCACAGAAATTGTTATTATTTCTTTCCAAAGTATTTGGAAAATCTCTTGAAGATTATGAGAATATTTTAGGCAAATTGCATCTTTTTCCAGATGACAAATATTGCAAATCAATACATCACAGTTTTCAGGTGGATTTTATTGCTTATGTATGTAAACTGAATGGATTGTACTATTGAATTTTTCTAAGCATTCTCTACTTATGAAGAATATATTACTGTCATCTGTATACATGACTTTAATTCAGCTTTTAATCAGCTGTACTACTTTTGTCTTAAGAATAACATCAAAGTAATACAGAACACAGTGACTGAAGAACATCTTGGGTTTTGCATGACGGTAATTAGGTGAGAACCCAGTGGCATGGAAAATTGACCTTTTTATACCTGTATGAGCATGTTTTAAGTAGAAGGCTTTTATTCAGAACCCTGAATATTATAGTTGTGCTTGGAAACAATTATAAAAGCTCTGTTGAGTCAGCTTTTTCCGAGGAAGTAAGATGTAGATCTCTATTCACGTGTAAGCAGAAGATTATTCCCTGCATGAAAACTACTGAGGTTTCTGTTAAGGGTGTAATCTAAGGCTCAGCAGTAAGCTCAGCCAAAGCTTACCTTGACAAAGGTCTGTGAGTACTAGGAGAAAGGTGAAATTGCAAACACTGATTATCTGATGCTGTCCTGTGCTGTTTTCCCCAGTTCTTCCCCTCTAGACAGCTTTGGTTGCTGAGTTCCTGGTCTCACACTGGTGAGCAGAAGCTCTGAGTTAGAAGAAGGCCCTGCTGGAGGTGTGAGCACCCACTGAGAGCCAGGCTGGAGTATCTTCTGTGGGTTTGGTGGATGTGGTTGCTTTGTTTTCTAAAGAAATCTGTCACACCAGTTTGCATCAGAGCAGCCGCAACAGAGAGCCATGAGACACGCTGAACTCGTGATATACATGCTGATGTCCTGGTAGAGTACAAGATTTGGGTAGATATTTTTAAAATACCCTGACCTGAAATGCATTTTCATGCTGAAGTCACTAACAGCTTTGGTTTTATGCAGTTAGATGAGGTGCCTCCAGCTACCCCAGATATTTGTGTTACTGGAGAATGTAAACACATAATGCAATAAGAAATCCACAGTGGTCTGTGTGGGTACCCTGCTCCATTCTTGGCTTGCTTTTTTTAACCTGTGGTTGTATCACCCAGTCATCAAAAGAGGCCACCTGAAGGCTGGGATTGTTTCCTTTTTATAAATACGAAATGACGTAAAATTTGCTACTTTCTCGGTGCATCCTGTTAGACTTCCTGTAATACTTTAGCAGCTACTTGACAGAAGTGATGATCAGCACTCTCAGAATTATGACTACTTACAAATGTAAATAAAGCTTTTGGATGTTTCAACAAGAGATGACAAACCACTGTGCCACTTGTGACTAGCTGGAAGACTGTGGCGCACTCCCATGGAACTGAACCATGTTGATTCATTCTGCTGTGCTGTCTGCACTGGATTATTGTAATTCCTTTCACTGGGCAGGAAGCCACACATGGAAGGGGTCTGAGCACACAACGTGGGCTGGCAGAACACTGGGTCCCCGCCGCTCTGAGGGTACCATGACTTTTCATAAGTGGATTCCTTTGCAAGGTTTTTTCCTCTTCAGAGTCTATAAAGTTTCTCCTTTCTCATCCTGCTTTCCTGCTTGTGATGTGTTAACTGCACTGATTTTCCACTGAAATGGGAGGGCTGAGGGGAATAGGGAACCATGACTTTAATGGTGGTACTTGGAACTAAAATCTGTAACTCCCAGTGAGTTCTTTACTAGTGGGTAAGTGCTTTCCTTTTTTAAATGTGTCAGCTAAGTGCCAAACTTACAAACTCCTGCCATGTTTCATTCAGGGTTGGCAGGAAGATAACATGGAAACAGTTTTCAGTTTTAAAACATTATGTGAAGGTGAATACTTCCCAGTTGAATACTAAAAAGTTTATTTCTCTGCAGTTATGAAGGTTACATTTTGCTCTGAGAGTTTAGGGGGTTAGCTTTGTGCTGTCTTACCATGAAAACCTACCAGAACAACGACAAATAATTTTTCTAGATTAGTACTTGGTAAATAGATGTGAAAATGGTTTGGTTCTGGTCTTTTTCTCTTTTTAATCTTGTTTAGTTTTAAATAGATAGTTGTTTGCAAAACCTTATAAAGCTAGGAGTAATTTCACAAGCTTTAGCAGTCTTCCATGTTGTTCCATTTTTTCAATACCTTAATCTACTGTAAGGACCACACACACATTTTGCGGCACTACAATCAAGAACCGTGATGGTAACATCTGAAACTCTGCTTCGTCCTCTTTAAAAATATAAGTGAACCCAAAATAACTCCTTGGCTTCTCAAGTAAGTAAAGTATATTTGAAGCTCACATACTTGCTAGTATTCCCTTCCTGAAGTTATTAGAATCCATAAGAACTGGGGATGAGTGTGTGAGCAATTGCAGGCACTGGTGGGTGGGTTTGTCTTGCAGCTGTTCATTCCAGGAGTCTCTTTGTGCCACTGTCTCTTTTTTTCATGTTCTTGTGTCTAAGAATGTTCTGCTGGTACTTGCATGGTATGTACTCCAGCTGGAACTTAATTTTCACCCTAGTGAAATTCCATGGTGAATTTTCTTAATAGCGTGCTCTCTTTGCAGTGTGGATATTGATAAGCACCTGCTGGGCTAAGGATGTTTTAGGGCGGTGGTGGCCTGAAAGTCAGAAATAGCTGACAAGGCTGTTTTGTTTTCTTTAGGGAGGCTGTGTTTTGTGTGCACATATCACTTGCGAACGGTATTATTTCACTCAGCATTACCAACCTTATTTTTAATTATTTTGTTCCTCATAACATGCAAATTTTGGGTCTTTTTCTGTAGCAGTGAGAATTTTATTTGAGTGAAAACACAGATATTCCATATTCAACTAATTAACATGTTAAAAACATACTGGCTTAGTGATAGTTTTAAGCCATACGTGGAAGTATGAATTTTTCAACAAAGATAGATTAAGTCAAAATTTTATTAACTCTGGAGCTTCATGTAGTCCATAATAGGCTGAATGCAAGATCTGTGGAAGAACCCCTGATTCTGTGTTGTTCTGGGCTGTGGTTCCTTCATTTACACCATTTTTTTAATGTGTGTGGAATAAATTTTAGTTAAATAGAATTATTCCCATTTATATGTAATCAACCACATAACCCAGAGTTAAATAATTTAGAATCCGTCTGGGGATATGTTCTTGTTATTGAGCTATAAACTTGCATATAACAGTAAAAGCAACTTAGGCAAAAGGAGTGTTTGAAAAAGGGAGAACCAAAAATTCTGCAGCCAGGCTATAGATGCCTGTACTACCCTGTGTTTAACAGTATTATTGCAATTTCAGCAACTTTTTTGTGAAAAAGTGATATTAGAAAATCATCTAATGTAATACTAGAAGAGAATTAATGCAAATCATGAGTTAGAAATAAGAAAGAAACATCATGTTACCCATCTACTCTAAGCAGACCTCAAGCCAGTGCTTTACAAACCATGGTTTGGTTTTCTGTTCCAGCATTTCAGATTTCAGTATGTGGTTGTTTCTCAATGAACTTGGAAGCTGCAGTACTTTTCCTCTTAGTTTTAAGAGGTCAAAAGAAAGAACTAGTAAGAATGAGCTAAAAAAATTAGACTTCATATGAACAGTGGTGAAGTCCTGATTTTTTGCCTAACTCACTCTAGTAAAGTCTTGTCCAAACTTTGAATAATTTTTTCCCTCAGCGAATGTTCCCAAGGACAGATATTTGTTCTATGCAGTTTTTGAGCTGTCATTCCAAGTCCATAACTAATAAAACCATAACAACCACCAAAGTAATAGTTAAGTAATGTGGCTTTGTAGCATTTCAAGTGATGAGTAAACCATCCCAGTAAATTGGCATTTGGCCACTCCACTATGTAATGGTGTTTTTAATGAAGTATTGCCCTAGCAACAGGTCTGGATGACATTGGGTAGCTAGTTGCTGCTGACTTTTGGAGATAAAACAGACTTTTAGGAACACATGTGTAATGTCTGAAGGTAAAATAACCCAAAATAAATGCATCTGCTCTACTGGGAACATAGGATGGGCCACACTGAGCCAAACTCTGACTTACTGACTTATGAATTTAATCCTCCTGTGAAAGTGTTTCTATACAGTGAAAACGAAATCATCCAAGAAGTGCAACAGTTGAAATCTGAGAATGAAGTAAAGCAGAACTGACAAGAAACTCTTGCAGATGATTTCAAGAAAAAATATCAGTTATTTTAAAGGCTTTAAGAATTCTTGTACTGTAGGAAATACTTGTGGGTGTGTTATTTCAATGGAGAAGCTTTTTGAGGAAAGAGGATGCAGTGAAGATGAAAACCTTCACTTGCTCTCCCGAAGAACCAGCAAGTGATAAAAGACATGAGATGTAGAAAGTTAAACAAATTCAAGTGAAACTAAAATGTGGTGGTGTTTTTTTTATTAATGGACTTTTATTTAGAAAAACAGAAGTGGTGTTTAGGACATTGAGCAGTTTGTTACATAACACAGCCAAGTCAAAAACTTAACTGAGGCTCTAGTTCAATATAGCAAAGTAATGTCATAAGATAGAGAGATCATCAGAAGTCTATAAAAGAAAGGCAAAAACCTTGGCCAAGTCTTTTTTTCTTCTTCCAGTTCATGATGATATTTGAATGGATGACATTTGAAAATCTACTTTGAAGGCAGGAAAACAGTCACCTTTATATATGTTAGTGGGTCATAAAAGAATTTACTCTTACAGTAGTATAATGTTGTGCCTTCCAAATGAAATACTATGTTAAAGTACACACGAAACACATTTTAAAGATGTAAATGGAATTTTCTGATCGTCTAATAAACTTCTTGGTTTTAATTTTAAAGATAAAAATACAGACATTACTGTAAAGGATAATGTGGATGATTTCTGCCTTCGAGATACATTAAGCATTGCATCCACGGACTCCTTTGTTTCCACAGCTGAGGTAAGACTCTTAAAGATTGCTTTTTAAAAGATTTATTGATCTATTTGAACAGTGAACAGAAGAATCCTAATTTTTTGCTAATTGTTGCAAGCAAAAATATGTTTCTCTTATGAAGAAAAAAGAACTTCTCCAGGCTTCATTGGAACCAGTTGTTTTGGAGGGCTTTTTTTTTTTGTGTACTGGCATAATGCATCCCCAACTCCTCCTAAATAGAAGTTGCTTTTGAAAAATAGATCACATTTTCATGAGCAGTCAGTTGAGGCTGTAGTAGTTCTTTTCACCATGATTTATATTTTTCTGTTCCTTTTTTCCTATGGCTTTACCATACTACAAAGATGTATGAAGAAGGCTTTGTATTGTTTAGACCTGGAGGGGTTTTTTTGAGAGGAAATGATAAGAAATTGGCAGCTACCTGTTTTAACATTTTCCATGCACAATCTGAAGGCAACAGTTTGAGGTGTTACTCTGTTGTTGCACCATAATTCAATGACTTAGCAGGACCCAGAGGTCTGGGGCTGTCCTGGGAGCCCTGTGCCGAGCTAGGAGGGAAGCTTGTGTGGATGTGTGGGGTGTGTGGGGACCCCACAGCTCCCTGGGGGCAGGGACAGCCCCTGGAGGGCAGTGGCACTGCCAGGGAGCCTCCTGACTGCCACGCTGGGAAAGCTTCCTTGACAACCTGATGTGCTTCATCTAGCTTGCTGTCATCCTCTGGGCTGGGAGCACAAAGGATACATAATGATGTCTGGATAACAGCTGAAGTCTGCTACAGCTCCCTTGGATTTGAAAGAGGCTCATGAGCAGTGACACACTTACTTGATTGAGGAATATCTCCTTCTCTGGTCTCTGGGGAGCTGAAGTGATCTCGAATAGCACTCTTCTCCAAAAAACAGGAGAGGCAGTTGGCCTCAATAGATCCATTTTGGGATAGATACTCCTCTCATATATGCACTACAGCTGAGCTACTGAAGTCAGTTGGAAAAAGAGAGAATTGCACACACACATTCTTTGCAATTGTTTTGACTGTCTGTTATAGGGTTTGTTTTTCCATAACACAATTACCTTGATTTAGTAATTCACATTAAATTGTGATTTCCTTGATTTAGTAACTCACATTAGGTTGTAGCGCCTGGCATCCATTCCTAACGAGGATTGTATCCGTAGAGACTGGTTACTCTTGGCTATAATTTGGACAAGACTACAACTCAAGCTTGCTTCAACTCTACCAGCTCATGGGAGGAGCTGTAAACCATTTTAGTTTGTACACTTTGTAGCTGGTTTGGTGGGGTTTTTTCCCCATGAGCTTTCATTATGCTTTCGCAGTTCTGTGACCATGGGAACAACCCCTTATGCTCATTTGTGCTGCTTGGCTTAAAAAATGGGCAAAACCAACCAGTCAACCAAGCAAACAGAAAAACCCAGGATGTATCATCTCAGCAGAATCATCATCAAAGCTATATTGTCCCAATATCTGCTAAAAAATATTGGAATCAAAATTGGACACCTAATTGTCTTTAAGTGTCCTGAAAATATTCTCCACATTTTCATACCTCAAAGCCACTTCTGTCAACTTGTTCTTCCAGGACAAAGTTATGAAGATTTTATCTTCCTTTCCAGCTGTTCTAGCCTTTGCCAATAGAACAGACTCTCTTTTCTCAGATTTTATTGAAGAATCTAGTGAAATTCTTAGGTGACATAAGTCCTGAAGATTAATAGAACATGGACAATTTGCAGTTTGGTGTTCAAGCCAGAACATCATCATTGTTCTGGGTTAAATAGGAGGCACTAGGCTCAACCTACAGGGTCAGTTAACTGTAGTTGCAGCTACAGGGCATCATTGTGTGGTGCAGGGAAAAGAAAGCTATGAATTGGTGTTCTCCTATGAAAACACTGTTACCTTGATTTAATACTTTGTCCATCCTCCATTTGGAGGGTGTGTGCCAGGGAAATGCTTCACATTATGGCAATGAGAAGGAGCAGTAACAACTTCCCAGTGTATTCAGCTATTAGTAAAGAACAGTAATTGCTTTGATTTAACAGGATTAGAATTGACATACCAGATTCTTTTATTCTAGACATGATGATGTCAAGTAGCTTCCTCTTGCTTATCTACTTCTTAATTTTTTTTAATTGCACTAGGGAAACAGTGAATGTTTTAATTTAGACTAAGAGGTCCGAAGCTTTTCCAGCTTTGGATTTGTCTCACCTAAGGGCCACATGAGGCAGTTCTTTCATCATAAGCTCCCTGATTGCAGTTACAATACTAGTAACTGTCCTAAACTCCCTGTCCTGATTGAAACGTTTTGCAAAGTTTTTAAATCTGAAATTCATATGTGTGTTTATATTGCTGTGTGATTATGCCCTACTGGAATTAATAATTTCACCTTCCAAGAAATTAAAACGTGGCACCATTTTTTGTGGCCTCATCACACTGCAAGCTGTGTGTTGACAGTTCCTTGGCTTCCTTCTACACTGCATCCTGTCCCAAGGGACAGGACTAAGTATTTTGTGTGACTCTGATTTTGGAGACTGGAAACTGTGTTCATGTTTCAGTGCTGACACACAGTCAGGTCAAATTTAGCTCCCTGCCCGCAGGAGAGGGAACATTCATAAAACAAGACACAGATAGATGCTTGAATGGAAAGTGGTAGGGATACTGCTTAGGAGCAGCAAGAATGTCATGCTGTGTTATATTAGAACAAAATATAGGAAAGAGCTGTACAAAACTGGGACAGTTTGGCAGGGTTTCCATCACATGCCCTTTTGATGAGCTCTACATGATAGCAGAAGGGTGTGCCAAAACTTCATCTTGGCTATGGCTGATGATCAAGAGGGTGCTGAGGATCACTCATTTGATGACTTCTCATTCAGAGTTGTGCCTGTCTGGACACAGTTGTGCCTGAATCCTTATAAAGACAATTTAGACACAGTTGCCATCCCCATGACCAGACAGGCTTCTATTCTTAAACACACTTAGGCTCTAGAAGCACTGCAGAAGGGATGGGAAACATGGCTATTTCCCCTAATTAAGTTATTAATACTACTACTGGATAAATAATGGTATTTTCTTCCCCATTTGAGCCTGGCTGCCATCACCTTGTGTTGATGAAGGTTAGTATGCTTTTCTTAGTCTTGCTTTCCCATCTACTGTGATCAAAATAGCTGCTACCTTTGGCAACAACGCAGCAGTGAGTGTGCCAGATAAAGGCCTCTGCCCTCCCTTTCCTGGCTTCTTTTCCATCTTCCTAACAGAACCTCTTTCCTGCTCTCCCTGACAGTGAGCTTTGTTGCTGCTTCTTGGTTGTCAGTGCACATGCATTTATCATGTCTTATTTTTATGTTTTGACTACCACTGAATCTGTAGGTCTATTATGAAAGAAACTTTGCTTTGCTTGTTAAAATGTTAACCTAGTCCAAAGCTTGGGAGACTTTTTAGACTTGTGAATAAAGCCTTGCTGCTTTTTATCAGTAACAGCCTTCCTGTTTTCTTCCAGACCTTAGGTGGAACACACCACTTCATCATTCCAATTTATTTAGATGCCATCTCAAACTTTTTAGTTACTAATCACCATCACATCTTCCAGCTCTCCAAATATGTTTCACTTTCATCCTGCATCTACTTACTTTTTTTAAGGAAATCTTTTCTCTGAATGGCTTTGTATTTTAAAGAGATCATCATCAGCTTTTTTAATATAGGGTAAACATAATTTCTTAGAATGTAAGGAATGCTGAATGTGCCAGTAAAGTGACCTCTCTATTAGGGGAAGCAAGCAAGAATTCCTAAAAGGTTTATTGTTTATTTTGGTACATTCATGTAGGTTGTTATTTTGGTAGTCAACAAGGTCTTGATGCACAGCTGAGAATTTTTTCTATTTATTAAGAAACAACTTGTGGGTGACAAATAAGAATACTGAGCCTGTTCCTTAAACCAAAGCAGTCAGGGCATCCCAGACCTAAAAACTATTGCAAGTAGCAAAGATTTGATGGTTTAGAGCAATGGTTTCAGCATCTCCTTACTGCAGATACAGCCCTAAAGCTGAGCTCTCCAGAGAAAACTGATTAGTATCTGAACAATATCCATGTAATCTTCAGAGGCTGCTCTGCAGCACCAGAGGCCTAAGTAGACACATGTTAGAACTACAAGCTTTGGAGTTTTGAAGATGTAGATGTTATTTTAATGTAATGATCTTAGGTATCCACTGCAGGTCATCATAAATATCCTTGTGGTGGTGTCTCTTGAGCTTTGAATGGATACAAAATGAGATTGCTGCCATAGTGCCAATCATCTTTTATCTCTTCTCTGTCTGCATTTTCATTTTCTTCTCCATGTACCTCCCTGACACTGAGGAAGTAGCAGACACATAGGGGCTGGCACATCCAGTCCACCATCACAAGTCTCTGTGTTCCTGGCCACTGCCAGCACTGTGGGGAGCTATGCACAGTTTTAATAGTCTAGAAACACAGGTTTGTTTGCCCCATGCAGGATACTCCTGCATGTTTTCTCCATGCAGGAGAAAAAAAACCCCAAAAAACTCAAAATAAACAAGCCCAACAAGAAAACAAACAAACAAACAACAAAAAAATTACCACTAGAATTAATTTTCTGGTCATTAACTAAACTGAATGATGTGTAAACATAAGAATTTTTTTTATATCAGTAATAATATAATGCAATCTTTGTAGTGAAATTGTAGCTAGACATTGTTTTGTGGATTAAATATGATACCCTGTAAACAGGAGTTCTCTCTATTATTTATGTACTCTGATTTATGGATCTGGTTTTGGTTTTTTCTTTCTTTAAAAATGTCTTCCAGTTCATGTTTATTTCTGTGTTAACCATAGAATTAAAACTGCCAATAATGAAAACCTTTCAAACACCTGTAGTATAAAGCACTAAAAACTCATGGTTTATACAGTGTGCTTTGGTAACTGGCAGACTTATTTACCAGTGAAACTAAAACAGGGGTGGGAGGATGTTACTATTTCCAGCTTCCTAAAGAATTGTATGGTGCAATCATTCTGTACTTTGTGTCCTCGCAATTATATTAACAGCTTTGAGTCCCATTAGATTTATTTAACAAGACAATTCAAAAACTTAACTAGGCAAATTAAACATAAAAGTAAGCTGCCTTTGTTTTATTAATTAAAAAGTTTTGAAACTTGAAACTGTAGCTTTCAGATTTTAAGAATTACAAAGTTAAGTCTTATGATCTGGTGGTGTGTGTTCTGTTCACTTGTTGATTGTTACCCCTTTGTTTTAAGGAAATGCAGAAAATGATGCCTCTTTCAGTAGAACATCAGGAAAACTTCTTTGATTTGTTTTATCTTTACAAAAATGATGTCAGCAAGCTCTTTAGTGAATTTCCAAAAAACTTTTTTCAGCTTTCAGAGCACAGAGAGGCTCGTAGCACGTATGGTCTGGATTCCCTTTGCCACTGTCCCTTGTATGAGGAAGCCATGCATTTAGCAGAAGAAGGCAAAATTTATTCACGGGTGTTAAGGTATTGATTTATGTCTATTTAATTATTTCCAGGAAAAGCAAAAATTAAAAGTTTAATACTCATCTAGAAATCACTTTTTAGAAGTTACTTGTACTAGGTATTTTTTCTAGCAGTTAGACTTAGATGGATATTCTTGTGCTGCTTTTTTAATGGTCTTTGGAAACTCTTCTATTTTGCATAGGACTGAAATGTTTGAATGTCTAGGAGACAGTGACTTCCTTGCTAAGCTTCATTGTATTCGACAAGCTTTTCAGGTAAACAGTAAGGAGTGATTTGTCTGTCTTGTTAAGCCTAAACTAAAGTACATGGCATTGAAACTGACTGTTACTCTTCATGCAAGCGTTTTTATAATGTAATCTGTATTTAAATATTTTCTTGTTGCTTTTACATTTTTATCATTCTAAAATGAGATGTATTTGCAGAGGAGTCCAGATTTTATGATTGGCTTTGGAACCTTTGCACCCAAGGCTTATTAAGGACTTGCTAACTATACTAGAGGTGATAATTATATGAAAATGGATTGAAATGTTTAAGGTCACTTGGTATAACCTGTGAATGAACCTGTCTATATTTTCTGAACCCTTTTCTAGATAATTCTTTCAGAAACAGCAAACAGAATATTTCTTGCCGAAAGTGGAAGAAAAATTTTGTCTGCTTTAATTGTGAAAGCACGAAAGGTAAAAGCCTTTTTTTACCAATGTTTTGTTGTTTATATAACTTCTACCTGAATTCACTGTCTGGGGAAAATCAGCCATATCTCTTTTTACATTTGCTTGTTACTCATTGCTTTTACTTTACAGAATCCAAAGAAATTTGAAGATGTCTTTGATGAAATGATATACTTTTTGGAACAAACAGATCACTGGGATAATACCGAAATGGAACTTGCTGCTAGAGGAGTGAGTTGCATTTCTGAAAAGTGCTTTTACCCTTACTAATGCCATAGGATCTAAAAATAAATTTTTACAGTTCAGAATTGTGGGAAAGGCAACTCTTTATCGTTTCTATTGCTGATTTAGAGAAATGGCATTCACCAGTTTAGTACCAGAAACCATACATTCTTTTTAACTTCTCCTTTACTGACAAAGTATTTTTAATATTCCTTAAAAACAATTGCAAATCTGCATGTTAATACAGCATTACAATGTGGTGCATGCTGAATTCCACTGCTGAAAGAGAAACTAGGTTACTTAGATCATGTTCTCATTTAATATAGGTGAAAAATCTGAATTTCTATGATGTTGTTCTGGACTTCATATTAATGGATTCATTTGAAGATTTAGAAAATCCACCAATATCTATACAGAATGTAGTAAATAACCGCTGGTTAAATTCCTCTTTTAAAGAAACAGTAAGTATTCATGTGTAATTATCACACTGACTGATCTGTAGTGCATTGCAATGTACTGAGTATGTACCTGAGATCTTCCTCAAAAGAATTTAACAGGATTGTAATATCAGGTTTTTTTCATAATAGGAATTTAAAAGTTATAAATCTGGGCCCAAAACAGAGACTGATTGAATGTGTTGGAGAAAGTACTTTAACTTGTCCTTCCTTTCTCTGAGGAAGTAGAATTTTAGAAGAGGAGTTTCTGTTTGCCACATCTTAGACATCAGGTCCAGGTTTTGGTTCATAGACCAGAGATTTAGCAATAAGGGACAAAGTTGCAAGGAAAAAACCATAAATTAATACAATACAGATATTCAGCTGTTGATAACATTTAATGATTTTTCATACATGCCTGTTTATTTGCCAAATAGATCTCATCCCTCTGTTAGAGACACAGGCTACTGCCATGGTCAGCTGGTACAGCAGCTACTGTCATTTCATCCATTTTTATCTGTAAACTGCAAGTTGTCCTTTTATTTTTGTATTGAAATACTCCTTCTAGAGGAAAAAAATTAAGATAACATGTATATATTTTTATAGTTATACAATAACATTGTGCTTTGTCTGTGTTAAACTCTCTTTGCAGTACTGAGGGGAATCAGAAGAGGGTAGTTAGAGGATAGGAGGGGAAAAAGCCCAAGACTGATGTTGGTATATTGTGTTTCACAGGTCCATATTTGGACAAAGCTCCATAGCTGAATCTGAAGCTATTGCAAGAATGTTTTTGCTAAAATGAAAAAGTACATTTCAATGTGTTCACATGCCACTTAATATCTAAAATAGTTACTGATGTCTGAGCTTTAATATATAAAACTGGTCCTCACTTAAACCCCGTGAGTGTTGCTAACTGTGCTGACTGTAAAAGGATCAGTCAAGGATGCCAAATTACATTTGAATTTAACTAACGAAAATGTTGCAAAGATGGATCTGAAATAGCAAGTATGAACTACATATAAATTTGTTATTTATATCAGCTAGTGTTTTATGGCTTTAAATTTTGTATTATCACAAGATTGAAACTAAAGAAAATACATGTCCCCAAAATACAGAATATAGAAATACAGTATTCTGCAGATGAGTTCTTTTGAGATGGAAAATTATTTGGGGCTTGCTTTTCTTCTTGCAATTAGGCTGTGGCTTCAAGTTGTTGGTCAGTACTGAAGCAAAAAAGACAGCAAATGAAGGTAAGTTGACCTTCACATTATATGGAACAAAGGTATTGATCATCTCCTAAGAATTTGAAGGAGGTTTTTTTGTAGTTTTGGTAAAACAAATGAGTGATCAACCATTAGTTCTGTAGACTTGTTTATTTAGACAAGAGGTTTGCCAGTTGCAGTTTAGCTCCTGGGACCCTAATACCTGTATTTAGCAAAAAGCCTTAACTAAACCTAGTTTGGGTCCAGTCAGTGGTGCTGTCAGTCACTTCTCTGACTTCCTGCCCCACAGGCAGATCTCAGACTTCTGCACACCGAGGGCATGACTCTTGTGTCTCACCTGCCTGTGCTGGAATTCCCAGCCCCACCTCCCTGCATGACCCCCGAGCCAAATCACATCCAGTCCTGCCCTGTTACCTGCCTGAAGCACCACGTTCCTCCCCAGCACCAGGAATTCTGCTGCAGCCTCCCCTTCTGCATCCTCACCTCTCTGTGCAGGGACTCAGTAGAAGTCTGTGCCACAGCTCCTTACCTTTGGAGGATTTTATTAGACCAAGGAGGGAAGTGTTAGGCTTTTATGGAGACTTAATGCTGCATGAGAGAGCTGTATACTGAATTTACTGTGTAACTTTTGTCTACAATTTTTACATCACTAGGTGCCTGATGGATTTTTTGCACATTTCTATGCTATATGTGAACATATCAGCCCTGTTTTGGCCTGGGGATTTTTGGGCCCTAGAAATTCCCTGTATGACCTATGCTGCTTCTTCAAGGTTTGCAACTTCTTTTTAATTACCACTTTTATAAATTTAAAAAAAAATCTTTCTGATTAAAATAAATTGAGATCTTATTTATTAGTAAATTTAGTACATTTGTACATTTGTATATTACATTAGTAATTAGTACATTTGCATTTTCCTAAGATTAAGGCTAACAGTAAGAAACCATGAGAAATAAGTACTTTCATATGAAAGTTTTAAGCCTGGAAGTGTTTTGCAAAGGCAGTTTTAGCACACTTCTGTCTCAGCACCAAAATAATACATAATTGGATGCTTTTAGGGAACGTGTTAAAGGAAGAGCTGTTAGCATGGCATACTTTTTTTCCTTCTTGTAACTGAAAACAAGTTTTTCCTTTTTCTTTTTTTTCCCCCACTAGGATCAAGTGCTTTTCTTCCTGAAGGACATTTTTGATTTTGAGAAGGTGAGATACTCGAGCATGGAGAGCCTGGCTGAGGACCTGACTCAGCTGCTGATCCGGCACACGGAGCTGCTCTTGGCCTACCTGGGGGCAGACTCCCTCAGACATGTCGGGGCCTGTGTCAGTGCCCACGGGCCTCTCATGGCCAGTGGGCTCCTGGAAGCAAAAGTGCAGTGAGCTTCACATCCCTGCAAATGGCAGGGAGTGCACAGAGATGTGCTCTTTTCCACCCTTTCCTCTAGTGCTGAAGCTCCTGTGGCTGTGGCTGTGGCTGAGCAAGCATCTGGGAATGCATCGTGTTGCTAAGTATGGAAAAGGACTCAGGGAGGTTAAATGTACATCTGTGAAAAGAACTGGGGAGTGTTTCACTGTATATACCTAAATTAATTTTGCAGCTCAGCTGTCGCTGTGTTTATATTTCATGTATCCCAAAGCTTTTTTCTGTAATATTCAGGTAAAGTTTATTTATGAAATACTGTACTTTTGCACAAATAATTCGTAAGTGAAGCTGATGGAGTTGTTTCCTTTAAAAGCTTATAGTACAAAATGTTCATTGCAGAGTCTGCAAACCATTAGGTGTCTACATCTAGAAGGTGTTTTGGCTGGGGTATCTGCAGCCTTGATTCATGTGACACGTGCAATAAAGTAATCACACGCACAGAACTGACATGTTGCCCCTGCCCCAGAATTCCATTTGTGTGGGTGTAAGCAGCCATTTTGTACTACAGTGTAATGGAGCAGTGCAGGAAATGCAAGCACCACTTGGGCAGGAGTCACTGCCAGTATGCAATTTTTACTTTATTTTGGTTTAAAATATCTAAACATCACTAAGGTGTTTTAAAATACTTATTTATATTTGAAAAGCTATGCTAGCTTCACCGATTAATTTAAAACTTCCTCGTTCAAAAACCATTACTACTCAATATGGTAGTAAATGAACCAATATTATTCTCAGTTCATATGTAGCATTTCAAAATATATTTTTAAATAAGTATGTATGATAAGATTTATTAATCATGAAACGGAATTGAAACAAGTGTTTTATAATTTAATAATTTGTGTCTTCCTCCCTTCTTTGTGGGAAGTCAGGTGTCTGTTCAAGAGGAGATTAAAGCAATTGTGGCCATCTCTGTGCAGTGTAAAACTGTGGCTCAGGCCATGGAACCCTGAACTTCAGATAGGAGCACAGCACCTTCAGAAGGCATGAGGCACCCTGCAGCAAAGGCTTTTCCTCTTCCAGAGGTGATAAATAATGAGCTGTAGTCTTTGAATTTCTGTCAACTGCAGCAAAGCTTCACAGTTAGTTTAGGCTCTAAAACTGCACTTACATGCCTTTGCCACTCCAAGCCAGCCCACGAGAATCTGTCCCATGTCAAGAAATAGAGTAATTACAGAGTAATTGCAAGTATTCAGATACTTGAGAAGCACGTTGTTAAAATCTAGGATATCAGAACAAACTTTGACTAGAAACATTTCAACTTTCATGTCAAACACAACCCAAAAGGATGCTCAAAAGCAGGGCCAGTCTAATTCATAGATTTTACTGAAGCCAGCACTTTGCTCCTTTGTTGTATTCATTTGACAAATACAAAAAAGAGATGAAAATGTGTCATATTACTTGTGTGAAATGCCAACTGATGATAGTTTATTTAACAAAAAAGAGTGTACTCTATATGTAATAAAACAGAAATTCCAAATGCTGTTCTTGGCCTATTTCCACCATTTAACTTGCTGAGCTTGGCACCATCCTCCATGCTGTATTTTTTTTTCCCTCCAATGTGTCTTCAATACAGGCATGTGAAGTTTTTTTTACCTACCTCGCTTAACTTTTGAGCAGATAAGTACATTTGAGCTATGTGTATTTTGGCAGCTTTTTGCAAGTTATGAAAGAAATTATGTGGAACAATAAAGGTGTCTTGTTGGGCTCAGAATCGATAGGAAATAAAAGGAACAGAGTAAGTGTTCTGCATATTCTACAGCAAATGTATGACCTGTAGCTAGCAGAGGAAGGTGTCTGCTGTGATTTGTCTGGTCTGATAAAATGGTATAAAGAAAATTATACCTTAGCATACATCACAGAGAAACAGAAATGCACTTCTTCACAGAATTAAAGATATATTGAGATTTTCATATTATTTACAAAAAGCTCTTGAAGAAACAGAATTGCAGATGAGATTATAAATGTTTCCAGACACTTGGAAAAAAGTAAAACATGGAAACTTGGTCTTCTGTCAAAAATGAAAGGGTTGTTTTAAACAGAAGAATAAGAAAGGTCTAATCAAGCACCAAACTATTTAGAAAATTGGGGAAGGATTTCATGATATCTGACTTCAGCATTTGTGGCCCTTTAAAAGAGGAGCACTTCCAAACACTCACAGAGCTCTCAAGAGTCCACAGAATTGGACTGGAAATTGAACTGATGTATTTCTCATCCAAAATAAGAAATACAGGATCTGGTGGTTAAAAGATTCCACCAACAAACACTTAATTGAGAAACAGTAAAGAAACAGAAGAAGAAGAGAATAGAGAGAGGGAAATGTGCAGGTACAGGTGGGAAGGCTTTTGATCTCCTCTGACTCTTTTTCGATCCTTTTCTAAGAAGCATCATCTGTTCTGAGCATGTAACTAGCTGCAGAGAGAGGTGCAGGTTGAAGTGGGAGATGGTTCTCTCCTTGCAGCACAGAACTGCAGTCACTTCTCTCACAACCTGCACCTTCAGCTGACAGAACATTTGTTGATAAGCAGCCGAGTGGCTTCAGAATTGCAGAAGTGCACCATCTCTGCAAACACAAGTGCCAGAGCTGCACCATAGCAGTGGTAGTATGATGCAGTTCTACTCTAGTTAATTCATAATCAGACTCAGAATTTATAGTGTCTAAATTTAGATAGTTTTGAATGATACTTTCCATGCTAGCAAGAACAAACTAAATTTAAAAGCCATCCTCTTCTGCCATAGTGGTACTCCTAAGATTAGAAATGTTGAATGCATAGGGATTATAAAGAATCAAATATTTATATCATTTGTAATTTAGTTGTGATAATAATCTTACTTTAAATGTGTTCTTAATGATTATTATTCTTCCTTTTTGTAGTGTTTGGTTTCTATCAAAGTAAATGTGTCAAATCAAGTGTCAGTAAGAATATTTGTGACCTTTCTATTGCCTAAATGAACTGCAGCTGTGTATATAAAATAAAATATTTCAGTGAAACAACTGTTGCTCATATAACCGTATCTGAAACTTGAATTTGCTCAGTTCTTGAAATCTAATGCAAAATTATTTAATATGGGAGGAATTTTGATATCAGTTAGTCATCCTGAAATTGGAATTTGCTGCCTGAAATTAACAAAGAACAACTACTACAAAATTTACAATATAAATGAAAAAATATTGAATGGGAACAGCTTTGGGGCTGTCCAGTTTCATTGCATACAGCTCTATGCCAAGCTGTTGCCTCTCTACTTGGTTTTAGGAGACAATTTTTTTCAGGCTTATTTCCAAGCCAAACTGCTGTACCGAGCTCCAGTTGTGGATTAGGACCTCCTTTATGGAGTAATATAAATAATGAAATAGAGGACATAAAGAGTCTAACCTCTGCCGCTGCAGAAGGGCCATGTATCCGTGCTTTGGTGCGCCCAGATTTATGTGTTGAACGTGTTCATCTGCTGAAATCGGGTGGGTCCCCGGCCGTCGGAAGCCCCGACGCCGCTCCTGTACTTCAGTAGGGCTGCCCCGAGGGTGGCACTGGGGAAGGTGCCTGCTCTGTCCTTCAGAGCACAAACGCCTTTTGTGTTTTAGCTTTGATGGCCCTTGTTCAGATCTGCACAGCCTGAGGTCGTGTGGTTATTGTCCTAATAGTGATAACCCAGCTGAAAGTTAACTCCAGTCCGGCAGACACAATACGAGAGAGATAGGAAGAAGAAAATTCTGCAGTGGAAACCTTGCAACTGAACATGTAGGAAAGAAGTAATCTTTAAGCAGGAAAAGGAATGTATTCAGATGTCAGAAAAATCACGTTTCTGCTTCTGCTTTGTAAAGTTCCCAGCGACAGGCGCTGCTGCTTTTGAGCCGCCGCGCTCTGCCTCTCGCAGTCTGGCACTAGAGAGATTGCTCCC
>JANPWX010000010.1:2116103-2161051 GCA_024734555.1 Trochalopteron elliotii
CGCCGAAACGGGGCCGGGCTGTCTAACCGAAGTCGCCGCCGTGCGCGGGGCTCTGCCCGCCCGGCCCCGCTGAGGCGGCCCGGGGGACGCCGAGCCCGGGAGGGCCGTCCCGCCCTGCCGTGAGGGACCTCCGGTGGGTGATGTGTGGTTTATAGAAGTTAGTTGCAAACCCCCGATTTTCAGAGCCCGTGTGTCTCTACATGCGGAGTTGTTCGGTTCTGTTGGTGTGGTCTTCAGCAGCGAGTGCGTACTGATTGCGCCGTCCATTGGTTCTGCTGCACTCTGAAGTGATGGCTGTAAAACAGAGTGGCTTGGGAGAAAATATTTGGTTTCTGTGACAGCTTGCAAATTAGTTATTGTTAGTTATTAGTTAGGTAAATAAGTTGTATTATTAGTTGTTAATTAATATTAGTTGTTATTAGTTAGGTAAATAAGGGCGTCTTTTAAGCAAACTGATATCAAAAAAAGCATGTTTAATGAAGCATGTAAGAATTTCAAGAATTAATCAGTAAATGATTAATGGTATGGTAGAAAATATAGTACTCTTAATATTAGATCTCAGGTCTTAAGAGACATTAGATGTAAATAATTGTCCAGTGAAATGAAATGATGAATTCTAGTTAGTCTTACAGGAGGGCTAAGTGTGTCAATCAAGGAGCATGCAGAAGTATGAGAATGTGACTGGTATATGTAGAAAGCACAGTCTGGTGAAATACAAGAACTGTGTTTAAGGCATTAGATGGCTTAAGACATTAATAAGGAAAACTTTCTCTGACTGCATTTGGAATGTATTAGATGAGTTGTTTTCTCAGTGAAAGAAGTCAGGCAAGCATTTATGTGGTTATCCAGCTTTGAAATTCCTTTAAGGAGGAGGACCAGTGCCATGTGCAAGCTGGCTGTGGGGAGGCATTGGGAGAGCGGGGCAGGACGCAATGGAAGTGACCCTTGCTGTGCACTGAAGGCAGCTGTACATGCTCAGGTGAAGGTGGTACACATGATCCAGCTTTTACAGGCATCAGTACCACCACCAGGGTAGGGCTGCTCGAGGGGAAGCAGCAGCGTGTCTCTGGGAAGCCCTGGAGAGCTCTCCTTCGTGGCAGAGGCAGAGTTCAGGCCATGACCGCTGTGGGTATCCACCCCTGCTTCAGTTTGAGTTGGCCAAGAGCATTTCTGAGAACAGGCAGAAAGGCTGTGTCCTGTCAGCGGGGAGGATCCAAGTTGCAATAGCGCCTCGTGGCCAGTATTTGCATTGCCTTGGTCTCTGAAGTCCTGTCAGTGAAGTCAATAGAGCACACAGCTCATCTTCAGCTGCTGTGACACAGCGGGGACTGGAGGAACTGTGTCGTAGGGCAAAATATCCTGGGGATATTTCTCTTGGGGACCTCAGTTCACAATTTACTGCCACTTCCATTAGGATCAGCAGATACCAGGGAACATGAAATCATGGGCCAGAAGATCTCAGCAGAACTTCCCCATTACAAGAGCAGTCTCTGAACCCCCATTATGTTTGCTCTGGAGCCTGTGTACCCCATAATAGTAGAAGAGAGTAAGGAATCAACAGAGAAGGGTGATCACATTTTTTTAATAGTTGGGCTGGATGGCAGTGTTGCATTAGGAGTGTTTATAGCTGTATAAAACATAGGCATCCTTTATAATATGTATGTTTCTATAAATAACCCTATCTGCAAGGAGTATTCTACAACAAAATAAGACTCTCGATAAATGTTGAAGTGTGATAAATTCAAAGATTGAGGAAAAGATTGTGTATGAAAAAGTATCTGGGTCTCTTGTTGGTAAGCATTCTGGTCTTTAAATAAAGGCTTAATGAAGGAAATACAAGTGAGTGGAGGTAGTCTCCACTCACTTGTGAAGTTTAGACAGCTGGTATTAATTGTCATAACTCCCTGGCTTCAGTGGAGCTGATGGTTGATGCCAGCTCAGGATCTTCTATGCATGATAATTTTAGTATCTACTTCAGTATCTGTAATTTGGTACAACAACTGGTAGTGTCATTCCAGACCAGTTACAGGGAGGACATAAATGATGACCACTTCCCCTCCTCTGTCCAGTTGTGTTTAATATTTTGTTAAATATTTCAATGCTGCGGGCTGTGTTTGCCTCTGCTTGGTGCTTTGGCTGCAAGCAGTGAGTTTCCAACTCTCACAGTTTGGTTTTCTTATATAATGGAGTCTTCCCTGAAAGTAGATCACAAAGAGGAGACAGATGGCAAACGTAACTTAGACCGTGCCATGAAGGGCTTATTTATAACTCACAGTACCCAGTAGGAGAGCAGGGGCCTCCCGAAAGGAGAAATCACCGAGGAACTGGACCTTTTTTTAAAGTCCTGACTTCATACTCCTATTGTAAATAGTGGTATTCAGTTCAGGGAAATGCTGGTATCTTTTGTGTCTCATGTGAGGATGTTTATCATGCCTCTGAAAAACAAGAATTCTTTTGAAGAAAGCAAACTTTATTATTTAGGGGAAGGTTTTTTATTTTTTAATCTGGTTAAAGTTGCACAACCTTTTTTTTTTTTATCAATTGAGGACTCTGACCTGCTTTCAGGAATGGAAATTAATTAAATTTCAGGAGATGGATTTTGGGACTTCTGAACCATCAAACTTTCTGTGTCCCCTGAATGTTTTTTTCTTTTTGAACTTTTTTTTTAATCTCAAAATAAAATTTTAGGGAGGCTGCATGTAAAGTTGAAAAAGTGCTATGACCATAACAGAAGAAGGCATACCAGAGGTGATTGCTTGTCCATTTACAGTAAATGAGTAAGATGTTTGTAAACAGTAATTTTTTTACAGAACATTTCTAATCTGTTGCCTGGTTTTCCTATGCATTATTTGCTTTGTATTAAATTTTCACTTGAACATAGAGATCCCTCTCTACATTACAGCCAGTCAAGTTAAATGGCATTTTCTCTTTCTTGCAATTCCAGAGGTAGGACCATTGATCACTGGATGCAGGTTAAATTTTTCTTGAGGAGTGGATGGACCTTTTAAAGGGATCCTGCAGTATAAAACTCATAACACCAGAGTAACTTTATCAAAGTAACTTTATCAAAGATATGTCATTTAATTGTAGGAAAGATAAAATGTGGAGAGAAAAGAATTTACACTATTTTCAGGTGAATGCTGGAGTGATGAGACTGGGTTGACAAAGGGTAACAAGCTGAACTTGTTTTTTGATCGTGGTTATGTTCAAAGTTATCATCTGGGATTTTTTTTTGAGTGAGAAGCTTCAAGGAGAAAGTCTTACAACTTCTGCTAAGGTACGTTGATCTTGGGAAATAAAAGAAAAGATGAGACTGAATATTAGGATTGGACAGCTTTGTAATAGGAGAAATAGTTTCTGAAGTAAGCAACTAAACAGGCAGGCTTGTGTTGCCTCAAAAAATAAGAATTACTTTTATTAGATGAACTCTGGGAAAACAGCAAACAAGAATACATACATATAAATGCACAATTTAATATAACTAGTTCATCTCAAAGGGAATTAGTAGGTCAAGGTTTCTTGGGTTGGGAAATCTATTACTGCAGATACTTCTGCAAAGCTATTGGCAGATGAGGAAGGCACTGTTCTTCCACGACTGGAGGCTGTCAGGACTTCCTGATGCAGCCACTTGGGTTTCTCGGCACCAATTCATTGACCTCTCCTGATGGTGAGGCAGATACAAAGGAGCTTCAGTCCATGGTGGTTGTTCCTGAAGTTGTGGTCACTGCCTCACAGACCCAACTCAAAACTCAAGGAGTGCTTTTTTTCTCAAATATTTTGATTGTGTTAATTGGAAATTACTCATCTGCCCTGAGGGGTGCCTGAGGCAGCGTCCAGCTGCTGGTCCTGCTCAAGGTTTGATGGTCATGGAGAGGGATGGAAGTGCAAACATGGGTGGTATCATGTTTAGCAGTGTGCTGGTGCTTTATATCAATATCTTTTAGCATCAGAGGTGGAGGTAGGATGACTTGCAGAGGCAAAATGCCTTGGAGCCAGCTGGCTAACCTTCAAACATATTAGTGATGCCAATGAACTGGAAAGTAGCCTAAAGTAATAGCAGATATGGCAATATTCCAAATGGCAGAAACATATCTGCCATCTTGAAGGCCCACAACCTGTTTTGGCACTATTTTGGAAGTTCAGATAGCAGGAACTTGCGAAGAAAATTTCTTCCAACATTCGCACTTCTAAGGAAAATTTCAGATTTGTTATCCCACTGTCAAGAGGTTCAGATAATTGGAGCTATCAGAAAGGTTCAAGACAAAGTCTTGACTCATGAACATCATCTTCTTCTTACAATTAATAGCACATAATAAAGCAGACTTTGGAATAGTTTTCAAATGACTTTAAGATGAAGCCCTATCCATGGGGTACATTGCTGTGGTCAAGATTAGTGGTAACCTTACCTTGAGGTGTTGAGGTGAAATGGAATTTCTTGTGACAGATTATCTTTGAGTCTTTTCTGCTCCAGCCCCATGCCAAGGGTAAAAGGTCTCTGTGCCCCAGGTTACTTCAGTGCAAGGATTGCACCAGTTCATGACATTCCTTTGTTTTCTGATGGGTTCCTGCAGTAAACCTTTGAATCGGCCGCTGTATGTGAAGTACAAGGCTAAAGGCTGCCAGCCCAATAGGGGAAGGAGCCATTAAAAGAGCAGAGTACCAAAAGAAGAGAACAGAGAATTTTCTCTAAGACCTGGTTATAGAAATAAAGAAGTTAAAAGATTTGAAGCAGTTTTAAGGTTATACTGATCACAGTGGGGATTTTACTGACATGCACAGAAGTCAGCTAAAGCTTACAGAGATGTGCAAATCCTGCACAGTGTACAAATGGATGGCAAAGACTATAGGGACCCTGAGGTTACAGAATGCTGATACAATTATCTGCCTTTCTAGAATCCACACAATTCTAACATGCTGTGGCTGACCTGAAACAATCTCAGTAGGAACTGCTACTTAGTGACTATATGTTCGTGCGTTCACAAGTGAGAAACTGAAATGCCTTGGATTCCTATCAGTCTACGAATGAAGGAGTGGGGTGGGGGTGGTGTGACCTTCCGTACTAAATTGTTGAAAGAGAACACCAAATTGCTCTCCAGAACATCTCTGTTGAAGCCAAATTTGAAGAGTTTAGAATCTGTAAATCAGGGCAAGCGTTGGTAGCTAAATGGTCATTTCATATGTTGTGACTGCTTTCATTGGGAAAAACATCCCAAGATCTCTAAGAATCCCATTCCACCTGTGTAGCTACAGCAGTGCTGGTGAGCACTGGTGATGTTGGTGTATTTTGAAGAGTTTACATGAAAACAACTCTTAATATTTTTAAAACTACATAAATATTTGTGTTTATAATCTGTTTGCAATCAACAATTAGGGAATTTGAAAAATAAGAGCTTCACTTTCTATATAATGAAAATCCCTGATTTCAGCTTCTCTAAACAAGTGAGAAGTCCTTTCTAGTGGTAAGCTGCTTTTCCAGCATTTTTGCTTTAAGTCCCTTAGTCCCTTATTTACACCGTGTTTGGCACACTGGGTTTTTAGGATTTCCTGGGACTCAGAGGATTGATACAATACAGACACCAGTAGCGCTGGAGTCACATCATTATTTCCTTCCTCCCACAAGCTCTGATACACCTGAAGCTTAAAAGAAAAGAAAAAAAAAAAAGAAGAGAAAGTGCCTTTCTGTTAGTTTCCTAGTAAATACAGTGTACTTTAAAAATTCTAACAATTTTCTTCTAAAAAACGTTATGCAGTTTCCAGAACACAACTAAATCACATAAATGCTTTATCTGTATGTAGTTTACCTATCCCATTTCATGGTTTTTAACACTACTTTTCCCTGGAGAACGGCCCTGGGAGAAGGGACAGCATCACTTTGGACTGGTGTGCAGGGTGAAGGGCCGGGGATGTGACACATGGCTCTTCCCCGGCCCATCTCGCCTCCCGCAGCCGCATGAAGGCAAAGCAGCGGCTCGGGGAGGCTCCGGCCCGAGCTCCGGCAGCCGCAGCCCCGCTCACGACTGCGGGACGTCCCTTGTGCTGCCACCGGGAACAGCACTTTGGCAACAAACAGCCGGGGAAGCCAGAGCTTGGCTCCAAGTGGTTTGTTTTTTTAAATGGAAATTAGAACCCAATATCTAGGACTATATAGAGGAGTTATGAGCATGAATAGTGAATCATAAGCTTGTTCTTTTAATTACTGTGGCATACTTAGAACCTATTCATGTCTTCAAAAGCCCCAGAGGACCAAGTGAAATTGTGATACATCAATTTCAGCCTATGCAAACTTATTTACAGGAAGATGGTTAAAGCATCATTTAAAAGGAAAAGAAAGAAATATAACTACAACTGTTTCTTTCAGGTAGAAACTGAAAGCCATCTTAAACATACCAGGTGCAGAGCACGATACAGTCACCATGAATGACATTGCACAGAAAACCGAGGTATGTACCAATTTTAAGGTAATCAAGGCAATGTAATAATTTATAACTGATGCTTGCAAAAGTAATAAGTACAAACATTTGTAATATTTATACTGGTATTGCCATCAGTTTTAGACAATGAAAGGGGACTTGTTAAGTAGCTTAAGATTTGATGTAATCTGTGAATTATCTGTTCTCATTAGAAAAACATGAAGGAGGAAGGCAAAATAAATGCAACAAAATAGGAAGAAGGTTTAAATGTTGGTGGTGAAATTCTGGGCAACATTTACGTCTGATTCTAAAATGTAAATATAGTAGGCTACTTCAAATATTTCTTCTTCTACATAGACTGTGTAGCAGGAACAAAAACTTCTGGTGAAGGTGGGAAAATACAAAACATGGCATGTTTTTAGCCAGTTTTCTCAGTATTACTTTATTGAGAACACTTCCATTGTCCTCACTGTAGAAAGAAAAACTTCACAATACTGGAAGTGGGAACCTTTGGTGTTTGGACACCCACAGAGTAATCACTGGCAAAGAAATGTCCATGTGCTGTATCAGTATCAGAGCCCTGACAGTCCAGCGATCTTTGCACTTCATAACATAAAATCACTGGGCTCCTGGTTTCCTCTAGATATTAAAAAAATAAGCATATAATGTATTGGAAGTTTTAAATTAAGAAATACTACTGTTTATTTAAAAACTATAGCTGGTGGTTGAAGTGTTGCAGAAAAACTCCCATACATATTGTACTGTTTTATGTATCTATGTCTTTATATCTCTTTTAAATGTTAGGGGCAGAGAGTCTCTTTGGTGACTGCTTAAGATTGAAAGCAACAATATAAATCTGTATCTAATTTAATACTTTAACATAATGCTGAATGTTGTTTTGGATATTTTAATACTTATGACCATTTATGAACAAATACAATGATGCTTAACTGATGATGGCTCATGGCACAAAGTTCATAATCTCAATTGCACTTCTGTTTTATGGTCTTACATTCTTTCTAATCCAATCTATCAGAATATTTCTGTCTATCTGTTTCACCTTTCTTTTTCTTATCTTCATTTCTTCTATATCTTCACCAAGATTCTGCTTTCTTCATCTAAACCCGTCCAAAAGTCCTATGTGCCCAAGCTTCACAAGGGTGATGTAAAGGATAAATTTGAAGCTATGCAGAAAGCAAGGGAAGAAAGAAATCAAAGGAGATCTAGAGATGAAAAGCAAAGAAGAAAAGAACAATATGTTAGAGAGAGAGAATGGAACAGGAGAAAGCAGGAGGTTATTTTCTTTGCTAATATTTTGTGTTGTATTAATATTTAATATTATATCTGAAAATTTATTCACATTATTTAAAAACAATAATACTGGGATTTCATTTAAGTTATAAAGACAGTTTACTTTCTGTGTTTCATCAACTAGATGAAAGAACTGCTTGGATCTGATGAAGACGATGACACCAAAGTATCTAAAATAGAAAAGGGTTATGTTCCAAAGCTCATAGGTAAGAGAGGCCTGACTTCAAAGGCCAAAGAATTCTCTGGGTTAAGTGTTAGATGGAACTGCTGAGCTGTGCATTTCATGTCCACAGGAACTGTTAAAGGCAAGTTTGCAGAGATGGAGAAGCAAAGGCAGGAAGAAGAAAGAAAAAGAATGGAAGAAGAAAGAAAGCGCAGAATTGAACAAGATATGATTGAGAAAAGAAAAATACAAAGAGAGTTGGCAAAAAAGGCACAGGAGGTAAGTTCATCTGACCACAACAGTCAGGATGTCATTGTAAACAATAAACACAAAGAATGTTTTCTATTGATCAGAAAGATTTGGTCTTAAGATTTCTCACAGTAGACATTTACATGGGAGATGTTCAGTGGGGTGGAAGTGAGATATAATGTACAGAGAGTCTTCATTTCTTTACAGTAACAATTTTCTTGTAAGCTCTAGAGTTGCAGATGAAACTGAGCAGGCATAAACTTGGTAGGAGCCAGGCACAAATTCTGGTGTCATATGCATATGCGTTTACTAAACTAATATGAAAATGTTTCTTGTATTTTATCAACTCTTACTTCAGACAACCTTTGCTTCTAAGTTGGTAATTAGAATTCAGTGATACATGAACTAAGGCAAGCAAGAAGTAGTAAGAAAATGCCAGTGGCAGGCAAAAATGAGACAACACTAAAGCAGCAAAAATAATAAATCATGAAGATCCAGGTCATGTTTTATTCCTTTGCCATTTTGTGAATCATCACTGCATATATATATATATATATATATATATATATGACCAGACTCCAACTTTTGTTGATGCCGATAAAGCAAGTTCTGTCTTTCGCAGAATTTTGTGAAGGGATATCAAACTTAATTCCTTTTGCAAATTTTCTTCAGTGCTGCAAATATTGCAGTGAGAGTAAACATTTAAATGATGGACTAAAAACATGCAAATCTCTATTTAACCAAATTATAGTAGTGCTTAATTTAGGTTTGAATTTGTTGTAAGAAATGAAAAGTAGTGCCATAGGAGAACTCAGTTTTTAGACTGTCTTTTCTAGTAAACTTCTAACATTGTTAAAACTGTATTTTGAATTGGCATTGTATCTAGCATATATTTAATTTACTCTGCAAGACAGAAGTATATACATGTAGAATTTTCAAAAGTATGTTAATTTTAGGGCATAACATAGGCACACCATAGGAAGCAAGCACAGCATGAGGCTTTTTTTCAGGAGTTGAGGGGAAGACAATGTCACTTGAATCAGAAATAATCAATTACTTTGGTTTAGATTTTTTTTAAACTTTTTTAATATAATTCTGGAATGTTTAAATGAAGAATGGACATCTCAAGTACTGTTCTGGGTTCAGCACTGTGTTGAGAATGCTTTAGCAGACTCTGTGTGGGATGTTTTATGTCTTGTTGCCACTTCCTTGATAAGCTGACCTATCTGCAGTATTCCAACAGAGCTTCGGTCATTACCATCCTGGTGACTTTATGTGCTACATACATATCACTGATACAAAAAGAATTTCCAGTTCTATGTTTGCAACTCTAAGGCAAAGAGCCAAATTAATGTAATCATATGAAATTCTCATTTAATAGATTGATGACTTTAACAATACGGGAACTGAATCAGCAGCTGAGGTAATCAGATTTTTTTAAAGAAATGTTCACCTACATTTTTATTCACTTTGTTTTATTATTGTAATTTGGGTTGGGAAAACTTAGAAAACAGCACACGAATACCTAAATAAAGTTCAATCAAGGAGCTAACGAATTTTTAACATATATGGAACTATCCCTGTACTTGAAATCAATATATTGAAGTCTGAAACAGAGCCTGGACTATGAAAACTTTGTGGTTTGTTAAAAACATCTAAAATGTAAATATTCAAAGCCACCAGAATTATTTTACATATTTTGGGAATGATTCCTTTAAGTCCTCTGGCTTTGCAAAGAATTATCTTAAAAGCTCTTTGCCTTAAACTTGAAATTAAAGGGGGATTCTGGGTTAGATATCAATGCAGAGATGTTTGAACACCTCACTCAGTTAACTTTTTTATTTTTTTTTACTAATGTACCACATGGGTTTTGATTTTAAGTCATGCAAGTAAATGTTTTATTTCAAAAAGCTGGGCCCAAAGGTCCAATTGTCTTTCACTAACAGAAGAAAACCACACTCCTACTACAGTTTTGGAAAGAAAAAGCCTAAACCCATAAATTCATCAGTTTTAACTTATTCGATAGGAGGCAAAAATACAGGTAAATTATATTTTGGCAAATATGTTGTAAAAATAGAGTTGAAGCAGCACCATCCTTCAAAAAACAATTACTGTACCTGATAAATTACATACTAGAAATTACAAATTACATCTTTCTGTGTTGAGCTATTGGCTTATTCCAGCCTCAGTTTATTATCATTTACATAATAAATGTAAAACTGGAAGTAGAGTGTGGTAACAATTGCTGTGTATTCAAAATTATACCTGTTCTTTCCCCAACCTTGAGTTTTTATGGCTAACAGTTAATGAAAATCTATAAAGAAATCAAGGAGTTTGCCAGCCATTACATTTAAAATATAATTCAGTCTTGATACTCTTCAGATATTAGAAGAAAACTAGTGACTGCCATAGGCAGGTGGATTTATTCTTGTGGGTAATATCCAATACAAGTAGATATTTTGGAAGCTTTGGTGCACCCAGGTCAAAACAGCAGGTTCTTTAAGAAATGAGGCAATCTAGAAGTCAAGTTTCATGAGAATATAATAAATATCTTTTTGGACAGGAAGGGGATGATTCACTGCTAGTTACAGTAGTGCCTGTAAAAAGCACCAGGACACCTGGGAAGATGAAAATAACCTCCGAGAACACAGGAAAGGAGAGAGCAGAAGAAAGAGAGACACAAGATGAAGAAATGAAGCTAAAACATGAGGAACAAAACCAATTCCTTAAGGAACCCAAGTGCCTTTCATTTGTCAAGGTAAACCAGTCATCCAAAAATACCTATATAATAGGTAGTTATTGGCTTAAGATACAACTGTTTCATTTTTCTTACACAGGGTGAAAATGAAAACAGTGACACTCAAGAGCCTCTGTCTCCTGGTAAGCTGAAAGTCACATTTGAAGAACTGGAAAGACAAAGGCAGGAGAACCAAAGGCGGCAGGCAGAGGAAGAAGCACGGCAGCGATTGGAAGAGGAGAAACGCGCCTTTGAGGAGGCCAGGCAGAGAATGGTAAATAAATGTTTGGTTCATGCTGGTACACAACTGGCACATTGATTTTACATTCTTTTCTGTAGGTGATTATGCTTCTTTCTTATTCCTTAACTTTAGTTCAAGCTGTTAGGAGTCTGGAAATGAAGTTTTGAAAGACATTTTTGACCTTTGTTCTAACTCAGTACCCACACTGGCACAATGCTTTAGACATTCTTTCAGCAAACCAAAGAAATATAGGTCTTTTGATTTTCTTCTCATTAGTAGATTTTTTTTATCTACACTTTGTAGTACCTTAAGCTGTAAGCCTTTAAGATGAGTGGCTGTTTTCTTCTGAAATAGTGCTGCAGATGGTTCAGTATCCAGTTTTTGATGCAAACATTCTGTAGTAACAGAATGCTATTTCTTATCCCCATATTTATTTGTAAATGTGATAGAAACATACATGAATTATAACTCTCTTCTTATGAAAGGAAAAAAAAAACCCAAAAAAAACCCCAAACAAACAACAAAAGGCAGATCAGCTCTTTTGTATGTACTGACATAAACAACAACATACTATAAATTACCAGATTAAGTCTCCCTAATGGTCAGAAATGCAGCTCACAGATCCTGCTTTATATAACTTGGAAAACTGCCTCCATATGTGTTCTTTATCATAAGTCAGAGTTACTAAGTTATAGTTAGATCAGCTATAAACAGACCTCGCTATAGTTTGTTCTTTGATCATGCTGAAGGAATCATACACTTAGTATTAACCTAACCAGATAGTTTAGTTCTGTATTTCCTTATTTTTCCATACTCCATTTCCAGTAGCATTTTTAAAGTTTTGTATTTGAATACTTTTCCTCTGTACAGTCATGATCACTATGACTTTCTTAATTAATATACAAAATTCACATACAAACAAGATTAACAAGAAATGAGATTTTAATCTAGCAAAAGAACTTGGAAAATATTATTTATAGGAATTTCCTAATTTTAACAGAGTATAATTATGCATGAACAGTCTTGGAAAAACAGCTCTAGATCACTATTTTGATTATATTTCATAAACATTCGAGACATTCATATTCTACAGAAACAAACTTAAACAAAACCAACAACACAGAACTTTTAGAAAGCTGAAACACACAAATTACCAACTGGTCCATAATGAGAGAGTTCTAGGTTTAGGTAGCTACCCAAACTGCAGTTCTTTACCTCCACCTCCAATAAATCACTGTTGTTTCACACCAATAACCTTGCCATTATGTCAATAATGCACATTTTTCTTTTTTGTTTGGAGTTGGCCAAGGGATTCCAGTGAAGGAGCAGAGTGAAGAAACTGGAGGAGAGTGAATTTCATGAAGTCACTTAGGTGTTCTAACTGAAGATTAGTTCACATCTCTCTTCCTTATGCTTATGCATTTATTTATCACGTAATATGAAATAATTTACGAATTCTCCACATCAAAAGAAACTTTCTAACACAAAGCTGCACCTGCTGACCAGTGGTTGTCAAAATTTGAAGCAGACATTTTTCTTAAGAATTCAGCAGTTAATTTCCTTCAATTCTTTAGCTTTTTTCCCCCTCACAACTTCCAAATAAAAGATTTCTTTAATTCCCTTAATGGGCTACCCCACATACCAGTCCCAGGGCTGCTCACAGTATAGAGATCTGGATTATCAGTACTCTGACAGCTCCCAGTCCACTTCCTCCATTAACAGATAAAGTATTTGGGGATGTCCTCTGAAAGGGGTTCTTGATTGCAGTTTGCAAACCACAGGCTTCTCTTAGCAGGTAAGTGTTCACTGGAGAGAAGCTATAGTGAAGACATCAGAGTATCTCAATTCCTTTTCTTCAGTGATGATTAAATGTCTAAAAAGAAAAGGAACAAAAGTCTCAGTCTGGAGTAACAGCAAAATGCTAACTGATTCAGTTTTGCTCTAATACTGTACAGCATTTCTTTAACTGGTGCAGTGGTGAAAGCAATTTCTATGCAAACAAAAAGACTTGATGGTATAAACATCTGTGAAAATGATGTAAATGACAACAGTAGAGAGTGATTTACAGTAAATGATCCAACAATGAGACCACGAAGTATGTACTTAACTGTTCAGCCTCTTCCTGGTAACATATTGTTCTTTGAATTACACACTCAGGAGATTTTTAAAAATAATAAAAGCTACATGTAGGATACTGAAAATTTCTTTTCTCGCTCCCCTGGTTAAAACAAAGATTAAAATGTTTCTCACAGGAACCTAACTCTTGATGCAATTTTTTCCCCCAAGGAGAAAACAGTATTTATAAAAGATCAGAAAGGAACGGAGTATTTATTTACTTTAAAGAATCTTTTTTTGTTCAGGTAAGTGTTTTCTATGTTTTCCTCTCCCTATTCTCTTAAGATAAATGAAGGTGGCGATGAAGAATCTGAAAATACTGTTAAAGAATTCCGCCCTGGTAAACTCAGACTCAGTTTTGAGGAGATAGAAAGACAGAGGAGAGAAGAGGAGAAGAGGAAAGCAGAAGAGGATGCACGACGACGCATAGAAGAGGAGAAAAGAGCATTTGCTGAAGCGAGGAAGAACATGGTATGGTGTTTTTGTTTAGCACAGAATTTAATTTTTACCTAAATCTCAATCTGGAAACAAACTCTGGGAAAAACCTTTAAATAAAGTTAGGAATACAGGCTTCAACTCCTTCATTAATTAGTTCACCTTACTATTTATTAGAAGGTAATGGGGCAAACTAGTCAAGTTTATTTACCAAAAATCATCAGACAACAATTCCTCCTCACAGGCAGCCTAGAGAGGACTTCAGATAATTTGGTCAAAACCAGGTATTATATCCAGTGGGTATTACTACACAACATATATTTTAGTATATTTTGCAACATACTTGGGCACCAAAATGTTTCCACAAGGAGGGTTTGTTGTTTTGGGTTTTTTTGGGAAAAGCAACTTCTTTTACAGCTCCAAGTTTATTCCCCTACCTTTACAGGGTGTCCACCAATCATCTCTTACTACTAAAGCACAATTAATGGCATACTAGAAAAATGCTCACTGCAGGTATGCATTTTCCAGTTTTTTAGAGAGGAAAAATTAAAAGGCTGAACTCAACTACTTGATGTTTTTAATGCTTGTTCAGAGAAAAACAAAAAAATCACTTGTGGTGTTGACCATGAGAACACTTTGTAACATCTTCTCTTGAAGATATCTCTACAGATCTCTGCCATATGCAAGGACTTCTAAAATTTGAGTTAGGATATTACTGGAGACAAGTTTTCAGGGGCTTGGGACTGACATACACTATCTGAAAGTGCAAAGATGCCTGCTTTCAGAGATTGGCAACTATTACTTACATGTGTCTATATATATATTAAAAAAAAAAAAAAGAAAAGAAAAAAGTGGCCAGAGAATTTTTAACTGTGGTCTTCATACTTATTCCAACCACTTCAAGATTCAGCAGGCTTTTGGGTATAAGCCAGTTACTTATTGGTGGATATCAGAAATGCAACATTAAACTACACCAATACAAACTAGAATGAAGTAGTGGTTTTTTCAAAAGGGAGGGCAGGCCCTGCCAGTCTAGAACTGTGGAATAACCCAGGCACCTGGTAGCATCTTCCTAGTGTGTTGCTGCATTGAGAAAGACCAACTGCATGTCCAGCAACATTTTCCTAATGACTCAAAGCAATGCCTGGGAGAGAAATGAGAACTTTGTTTGAGTACTGATACTGCTGGCAGGGCTCCCTCTGCCTGGAAACTGGGCCAAAGACCAGACCTGTGCTGAAAGGCTACCTAGAGAAGCTACAATGTGAATTTATAGTTGATACTGTACTGAAAAATAGTGTCTGTATCTCCAAGGAAAGAAAACAAAACCTAAAGCCACTTAAAAATACCCTCAAACCAACAAAAAATGCTACTGGAGACTTCTGCCACTACAGTTTTTATGAAAAGGCAGAAGAGAACTAAATGAAGCACAGAAAGTATCTGCTCCTTCTCTTTTTTTGTGCTTTCTTGAGAAACTCTGTTTTTGGCCTCAGTGAACCAAGAACCTAAACTCAAGTGTCCACACAAGAAATACCTGACAAACAGGTTTAATCCATCAGATGCAGCACAGAGCCTCTGACTGCTCTACCTGCAGACAGTGAGTGGTCTGTAATTAAAAAAATTACTGAAATGTATTTTCAGCATTTATGTAGTTAAAGGCTGTTAAGTAGCATCCTGAATATGAATACAACATTTTCTACTAACAGAATATAACCCTCTGCTTTCCTTATTTCCCACAGCTACAAAATATAACAGCAATGAAGATATATCCTAAAATGTTTTAAAATATAATAGTCCTCTCTCTCAATGGCAGTGAAAATGAACATTAAACTGTTATTCCAGGAACTTCTTAACTTTTTAACTTTTTAATGTTCATTCATTCTAATTTAGTTTTGGAAGTATACACAGAGAGAAATGTGGTAGTGTTGTGGCTGGAAAACAGAAATGCCACCTGCTTTTGGATCTATTTCAAATTCCCTTGTGCTATTTCCATGCTCCCCAGCATCAGTGTGATCACTTCTACACTGAAGCAGTTATATTTCACGTTCCTCAATCTTTTTCTAGTAGAGACTGCAGAAACAAATCTTAGCACAAACAGAAAAAATCTTTCCCTGTTTGCCCCCTGAATATTTGCTGACTGTGCTGCAAACCATGATTGTTACAGGAATGTTTCTCACTACCGATCATTTCCATTTTGCAGAAAAAAAAAAGTAGAGATTTCACAAAATATGGCTAAAATATTTACTGAACCAAATACAGAGGTTTTGTACATCACACAACTCAGCTAAATCTTTGGGGTTTTTAACCAGGGAGAAGGTGGCTGTCTTTTAATAACTTAGTAAGTCAGAAATACAGAGACAGCTGCCGGTGCTTGCTCACATGCACAGCTTTGGAACTCTAGTGGGCAAATCTGAACTGATGCTTCTTGTGGTCACTTAGCTTTGGTATCTTGAAATGATGAGCTTATGAACTAATGCATCATCGGCAAGATATGTTCATGTTTCTTTGCTAATTTAGTTATGGGTAGCCTCTAGAAACTATGGGGCACTGTTTTCACTATAGGCAAGAGTTCACAGCTTTGGGTTTTGACTTCACTTCTCTATAACACGATTTCAACAAATATGCTCATTACACAAAACAAATGAATGGAAGGAATGGTGGTGCTGAAGTCCAATTTTAAGCTTAGAGGAAAAATCTGAGTAAAATCTGTAGTGAATAGCAGAATTTGAGCAGGATTGGACTGAAAAGCTACTGAAAGAGTTCTGGCAAATAAAGAAGATATAGGCAAAGTAGGTCAAGAGGGTGTATGAACCAAGATGACACCAACAGCAGAGGAAGGTGTGGGTGACAATGGCAGTAAGAGCAATAAATAGAAGTAGTGCCAAAGGCTCTTAGAGACAGAAATGTCTATTTTCTGTCTCTTTATAAAGATAGAACACTTTTGCAAATGGAAATGTTGCTCTTTTAATTATTTCTACCCTTTGATTGATTACTGCTGTTGGGAATGCCTACAACTTAGGGCACAGTGAGCTCTCCCATGTTTGCCAGAAGGCTTTTCACAGCTGTGCTGATTTAACAGTGCCAAAAGCCACATTACCCCCCAGGTCAGTACCTGATCACTGCCTGACCTCACCTCACCTTTACCTACAGAACATTCCTGTTGAGATAATCTCTGTAAGTTTATACAGTTACATGCACAAACATATATTTATGTAAGTTTTGTGACAAACTTACATTAAAATTCCAGCATAACTCACTGTCACTTCTGGCTGCTTTTGTAGTGTTCAGCTTCGCATTTTAGTACTTCAACACATTCAGTCTGATAGAATATTAGCTCTTGCACTTCCTGCTTTGGAAATAATGAAAACTGCCTTTCTTACGCTCGACTACCTTACGAATTATTCTAAAAGATAGGCCAGCTGCTCCTAATGCCAACCAAGCCTAAACCTGCTCTGAAGCCAGATAAGGGCAGGGAACGGAAGAAACCCTTGCTGGTAGGTGCATAAACCAATAAACTGGCCACATAACTTGGCAAAAACAATTTGTGCACAAAGAAGAGCTTCTTCTGAATGTTCTGTTCAGTTATCCTTACTGGGAATACTAATGCTGCTTTAGAACATAATCCAGATTATTTAAGAAAAAGATTACAGTTAAGTGTACTTCAGCATTAAGAGCAATGACATTTAAACATGAACACTTTGTCTGAAGTAAACAAGAATGAACTGCTTCAGGTCCTAAAGGTGCATTTAGAGGGCATCCTCCCCTACAGAGGGAAAATACTGCATTTTAGAAAACCACCTAGTCTTTATTATAAAAATTTAGTGCTGTTAACTAAAGTCAAATACAAATCCCCAAACCACTCCCTCCCACACCATTAGAGGAATACCCACACTGGCACAGTGCATCTTTCTGTGCCAGGGCAGATGTGACAAAGCAGTCACTCATCTTTATGTACCAGAAGCATCTGAACAATGCTGTGATTTCATCACAGATATTATTAATGCTGTGAATTTCCAACAGGTGCTGGATGATGAATCACCAGAAATGTTTAAAACCTTTTCTCAAGAATCTCTTGTACCTGGTAAACTGGAAATTAATTTTGAGGAGTTGCTGAGACAAAAAATGGAAGAAGAAAAGAGGCGCACAGAAGAAGAGCGCAGGCAAAAGTTGGAAATGGAAAGGCAAGAATTTCAACAGCTGAGACAAGAAATGGGACAGGTTTGTACATCAAACTATATGTTAAACATGCTCTGAATAAAAATAAAATATATCACTTCATTACTAAAATCTAAAAGTTTAAGACTGGAAAGAAAAAATTCTTTTGAAAGAAATTCTAAGTTAATATGTTAATACATTCAACGTTATGTGGAAGAAAAATAGAAAATCCTGTTTTTAAAAATTTGTATAGAGTGACATTTTTATCACTGATCTACCAGGAAAATGTGTTTATCCCTTGCCACCTTAGAAGTAAATACAGTTACTAATTTGTAATTTGCAGTAATTTCTGAAAATTCTGGACTATTACTGAAATGATTAGGTAATATTTATGATATTGGGAGAACAGAAACATCTAGTTCCCAAAAAAAAAAAAAAAAAAGCAGAAGTAGGAAAAGGCAAAATTCTTGCTTTTCCTCAGAGAAATACTGTTCTACCTAATGAGAAAAATACAGTGGGCTCAACTTCTAGTTGGCGTATCAAGGGTTTGAAGACTGTCACAGTTGATTTTAAAAATCACACACAAAATCTGCTCTACATCCCAAATGTTTAAAACATCACATTCATGAACACACTTCAGTTTGGCTGTGGGCAGCAATTCTTTACCATTCGCTTTTGACTAGAGAATGACATTAATTTATTATTTTATTATTTTTGTCAAGTAGTAAAGGCTCTAGCTTGTGATGTTTTCAACTAATCCTGAGGAAGCAGGGAGAGACAGGGACACCCAGCTAAAATGCACGGACATCTTTACAGTCAGCCAGAGGTCATAAAAGGAGGGAGAAGAATACCAGTAATTACAGCTTCAGATGTAGTTTGGCTACAGGATCCACAACTGCCTTTTCTTTTCAAGCCATGACATCCTGAAATATCATTTACTTTTTAGTGAATTTTAAAAAAAATATCAAAAGGCAGTGTGTTTGGGTTTTTTTTAAAAACAAAACAGCTGTATTTTAGAGGATTACTTCATATCATATTGCAAGCAAGTAAGAAGTGAATTTTGGACTCTGGATAAGTAAGTTTTTTTTATTGGTCTGTGTCTAGGTTCCCAAGTCCATGAAGGGCAGTTTATTGATAGCGACCCTTGAACAAAAGGCAGATTCAAGCAAGGTATTTTAAAATCTTTATCTAGTCGAGGTATGATACAAATGCATTCTTCATGAGATAGCAAGGGAAAAAAATTACAGGGGAAAATGTCTGTACAGATTTCAAATAACTAACAAAACTGTAATATATTGGATTATTCCATCTGGAGGGAGAATGGGTAGTAAAAATAATGAGGGCATTTTCCATCTTACACATTCTGTAATTTCTGAACAGCTGGAAGAAGAGCCTGAAACTTTTGAGTTAAGCAAAGAGTATGAAGAATTGATAAAGCTAAAAAGAAGCGGTTCTATTCAGGCAAAGAACTTAAAAAGCAAGTTTGAAAAAATAGGACAATTATCTCAAGAAGAAATACAGAAGAAGATTGAAGAAGAGCGAGCAAAGAGAAGAGCAATGGATGAAGAAATAAGAGAAAGGGAAGCTGAAAAATTTCAAGAGGTAAGTTGCATTCTGTGTATGTTAATGATCTACTTAACCACCACACTAATGATCCAGAAGCAGACAATGCTGCTGCTTTCATCAAATTTTGCTGTTTCCAAAATTATGTTTTCCCTTCTCTCCTATTCCCTCCTTCAGATGCTGAAGGATATAACACCCTTAAAGAAACAGCACCAGTTTATTATCAGTGATTTGGTCAAGCAGAGTTCTGCTTTTCTGCTCAAAGTCCTACAGTTCAGCATTTTAACTTGAAACCTGCCAGCCTGAGGGCTTAAAACATCCATACCTGAGAATTATCTATTAATCAGCACTTGAACTGCTTTTCCCTCTGAACTCTTAATTCATTCCCCACTACATGAATGGAGTAAGAAATTCAATTACCAAATCCAAACAACACCATTTGAAGATCAAGTCTCTGTCAGGTATACTCACTCCTTGGGGTAGAGCAGAAGAGGGTGCCTACTACAAGCTTAGTGTGTACTTAAATGACGAAATAAAAAAAATTAACAGTACCAAGCCTGATCTGAGCCTCATTCTGGCTCTGCTCACTTCAGCATCAGCTCAAAGCCTGTCCTATTTGTGAGCTTTTAATTTAATGATTGACACTCATTGTTTTCATAAGGTCAACCATTTTAGGTGTTGAACCTACACTAACATCATGGTGTAAAACTCCAGTCACAGAGGATTTAATTTGCCAAGGAGTGCTCAACTTCTGTATGGATAACACTTTAGGAGTATTTTTTACTATCTTTTTTGGAATTACTTTTGTAAAAATCTTGTCCTATCCCTGGGATGAACTATTACGAGACTTACCCTACGCCCAACAAATCTCTGAAAAAACCTCTCTGGGAACACAAAAGTAGTTTTACTATCATGCTAATTTACTATAAATCTAAGGCAATAAATAATTGTTAAGCCATTTTTAATTATTATTTCCCAAGGATGAAGATGTAGATGTGACACCAGCCAAGAAATCTGAGGCTCCATTTACTCACAAAGTAAACATGAAGGCTCGTTTTGAGCAAATGGCAAGAGCCAGAGAAGAAGAGGAGCAGAGGAGGATTGAGGAACAGAAATTACTACGCATGCAGTTTGAACAAAAAGAAATTGATGCAGCATTACAGAAGGTATAAATTGCAAAATAATATTCTCCAGTCGTGTCGTTTAACTTAGCTTCTAATTACCACTGGAGGCAACACTACCAGATACAAGAGGAATATTTTACTTCTAGCAGGTCTAGGAATTGCTGCAATAATATAAAATTGCTTTTGGTGTTTGCACATACTCTCCATGGAATCAAAGAATGGTGTGGGTTGAAGGGACCTTAAAGATCATCTAGTTCTGACTCCCCTGATGTAGGCAGGGACACCTCCCATTAGATCAGGCTGCTCAAAGCTCCATCCAACCTGGCCTGAACACTTCAAAAGACTAAGAGACAGTTCATGACATCCTGTGAATAGTCTGAAAATGGAACTCACATTCATGCCTGTATTTTACACCAATATTCCAGCCTCATTAAAATGCATTTTACTGCCTGTGGCATATCTAGATTGGGTGCATTGTTATGTACTGAGGACAGATGTGCAATTTCCCCTTCTCAGAAACACGGTAACTTGTAATCAAGCATGTATCACTAGCAGTCATAGTGCTATTGCCACTTCAAATGTTTTAAATCAACTTATTTTAAAACAGAAAAGGGAAGAGGAAGAAGATGATGAGGGAAGCATTATTAATGGTTCTACTTGTGAAGATGAGGATCAAGCTCGATCTGGAGCTCCCTGGTTCAAGAAGTCACTGAAAAACACATCAGTTGTTGACGGCGAGCCAGTGAGATTTACAGTTAAAATTACTGGAGAACCAAAACCTGAAGTTACATGGTGGTTTGAAGGGGAAATGTTGCAGGACTCTGAGGACTATCAATATATTGAAAGAGGAGAAACCTACTGCCTTTACTTGCCAGAAACCTTCCCAGAAGACGAAGGGGAATATATGTGTAAAGCAGTCAACAACAGAGGCTCAGCTGCTAGCACCTGTATTCTCACCATTGAAAGTAAGAGCTAGCATTTTCATTTCCTTAAATCTCAATCTTCTTGCATCTCTCCTGTTATGAAAATCTAACTTCCTGTCTCTCTTAATCCTTTTTCTGTTTTCTAGCTGATGACTACTAATGCTCTGACTACTTTAGCTGGAATCTTTCTTCCCCTCAACTTTCTTACTGCATCATCTCTTTCTCTGATGGGGCCAACTAAAGAAAAGCAAGGATGTGCATTAGTCATTCCTACATCAGATAAGAAAATACCCTTTCAAATTGTGAGAGTTCCCTACTCAATGCAAAAACTAGTATCAAAGGCAAAGAATAAAAAATCAATGTATGAAAGATCAACTGAAGGAAAAAGCTGAATTATCCTAGTGCTCCAGCATTTGAAGACCAACTCGTGTAACAGAATAAAGCTGAATACATGATCTGGAAACTTGTGTAGTAGTGTAAATCTGTTGGTGTATCTTGCATGACCACTGAATATTTAAGCTGTTCTACTTTATCCCAGGGGCACTGAACTGGCAAAAAAAGTACTTATTGATGATTTTCAAAAATCCAAGTGTACTATTTTTAAAGAATGAAAGGTGACGTAACTGCTCAGCATTGTTTCAAGGAGCATAAAACTTTTGTTTTAAAATGGGCTTGCCTTGAACATGTTCTGCTCTGATCAAACTATGCAGCTGATAACCTCAAAAACAATCTCCTTTAGGTCTGCAGTAGTCTTCAAAGTACCAGCTTCTAAAACTTGTGATTTTTTTCACTGATTAAATGACACAGAAACAAGTGGTGACATCTATGATTGGCTCATATTTAAAGCTGGTAAAAAATCAAGCTTTAAGAATAATATTTTCATGAAGTGCCTACTTTCTCAATCTTAATGCACTAAGTTTATTGCCACATCTCTAAACATTGTTTTCTTAAGGCTACTGTATTATTTTTCTCTAAGACCTCCTGACATCAACATTCATGTCACTCTTGCTAACACCCATCTGACCATTCAGATTAAGCTTCTGGAGGAGTAACTTTATGAAAAAAGGTCACATTTTCAAGTACTCATGTACAGGACCTTGACATAAAGGCAACGTAAGCTGCAGGAAATTAAAATTTATGCTGTCATTCCACAAAGGAATTTTCCTGTGGTTGAATCTGCTCTCTTTGTACAGTTACCTGCTGCAAGCCACTCTTTGGTAAAGAGCTGCATGGTGTTTTGAATTAGTATTTATCCTAATAACCACATAAACATTTTACTTCATTTTTTGTGGGTGATGTTCATTCACAGAAGTACTTGCTGCTACAACATCTTTGCTCTGAAGCTGTTACTTCAAACAAAGGCAGATATAGGAACATAAAGAAGACAAAAACATTGCTATTATTATTCATCAGTTTACATTTATTGAGAAAAACCATACAAAAAACCATTATACAGTTAATGTGTACCCATATTACATACAATGTCAATGCAAGCTCAAAACCACATTTTTGTAAAGCATTCAATTTACCTCAAGTCCAAGCTGCATCTCCCTAAGACACTGTTCCCATCACAGTTGCCTTTTAAAGCCAATCTTCTGTATACACACGGGTAGTTTCTGCAGAGAACACTTTTCTCAGGACGAAAAGGCATTTCACATGCACGCAAGAGAAATATTTGTGCATACACAAGAGTTTCTTAAGCTATTACTAGGGAAGAGGGAATCCTGTCAATTGCACGCTTTCTGAAAAGCCCAGTCCTCCCTTCCTCCCCCCACTTCCAGAAAAAAAGCAAAATGGAAAAGCTTTTGGCATGCAATGGAAAATTTAAGAATTACTTTGGAAAAGAACAGGGGAGAAACAGTTTCTACCATCCAATAAAATACCACTAGTAAAAAGATTAAATACTTCAAGATAGGCTGTGTAACTGAACTGTGATGCTGTCTGCCTGGACAAGTGAAACAGATGACTTACTACACTAAAGAGTATCCACCTGGTATTCTGTTCCATGTCCTAATAAAGTGTAGGCTGCAGAAAGTGGTATGAAAATGCTTTTCCTACTTGGAACATTATGCCTCCTTTTAGAACTTTTCTTACTTTTCACATTCATTGTGGGACACTAAGCAGTGAGGTGGGGTAAGCAAGAAACACATTTCAAGACACCTTTTGGACAAGTTCACTGCATTTCTAAGCAAGTCCAGTTATCTTTTTGGCTACTGGGGTAACTCAAATAATCTACTGTTGTCCCAGGAACTCTGAGTTTGGAGACAGGGTTGAAAAAGAAACACTATGCTCTGCACAAACTCCCATGCCTGTAAGCCCTGCAGTGAGACAGCTGGAAGCCAATACACCTCAAAGGCTACACACAAGAACATCTCACCTTCCACACACTAGCAACATCCCAATACACTGGCTTTTTCTTCTCTTTCTCCTCCCACAGGCTAAATTAACAACTGAAAGACTGTTCAGATATCTTAGGAGTAACAGTTGAAGGAAAAAGTACCATGAAAACAGGAACTGAAAAAATGACTCACCCCCACACTAAGTCCACAGTATCAAAATCCAAATGGTACACACCTACCCCTCTTCTCATGTCAAAAATGAAGTTACATGTTAAGCTACAGATGAAATACTAAGTGGCTTGAGAAACTGAAGCACAACTATTAATTCAGTTCAAAAATTAACTTGACTGTTTAGAAGAATCATAAAGTAAAATAGATGGTTTATATTATTAAATCACAGTTTCAAAACTTAACAGATCATGGAACATTTATGGTCAAACAAAGAATACTTTTAAAGAATGAAAAGTGATCAAAACAAAAATTATACCCTAAATCATTATGTATGGGATACATTTCAAATCTGTTATGCTTTTGCCAATTTTACCTTCTACATGGAGCCCTTCTATGGTCCATGCTCATCGGCTCACCAATGGCATACACTCAAAGGATTCCTCTTTACTGGTAGTAACTATCTCAGGACCTGATTCTATGAGCTATGATTTGGTGCTTGCAGCATCTTCAGCACTGTGTGTGAAAATGAAGGCAGTATTTTTGAATATTTTTCTTTAATGTACAGATAAGCAGGACTTTTGAAAGATGAGCAGCACATTTTAGAAACAAAATAATGAACAAAAAACCCAAATAGATGCTGCTTTATGTTAAGCTAAAAAAAATCAACAACAAAAGCTCAGAACAAAAACCTGTACCAGACCACCTGTAAGACATTTAACATTTCATACTATCAAAATATTCAGCAATTCAGTTAAAAGTATCAAGATACAGGATACACTGACTGCTATAGCGATAAAATATTATTTGCTGTGCTGTTAAGATTTAACTGGTGCTCATGCTTTTTCAATTACAACATACTCATCTCAAACTCCAAAATCTCTTTTCCTACCATGTCAAGTATGAATAAGCAAACTAAGTTATCTAAAGATTCCACTAACACACTGTAACTGTAAGACAAGTTATCAAGTTCAGTGATAACAACAAGAAGTCATTCTTTACATTTAGATCTTATGGATTAAATGGGAATAGTGCCCTATTATTAAAAAAAAAACATTTGTGAAGGCTGTTGACATTTCTAACCAAAGCAATTCCTACATATTTTAAAGGTTTTGATTCTTTAACTGCAACAATTATCTATCTGAGGTAAGATAACAAAAATTACTTATTCTGATCAAGCTCAATTACTGCAATCTAATAATCTTTTCTAAAAAAAAAAAAAAAAGAAAAAAGAAAAAAATACATATTGACCAGAAATATAAACAGTTGCTTAAAAACTTAAGATTTTTCCACTCAAATGGAACCGTGAGTAACAATGCATTTGGGGAAGCAGCAGATTGCTTTTCAATACACAACCACAAAGATCTCACAGGGACAACATTAATGTACTGAAATATATCAATTTATATACTTCCTTAGGTTGTGCTTACCTGTTGCTTTTTTGCAGCAGAACCTAAGGTGGAAGGTCTGGGAAGGCACTGTGAAGTATAAATAATTGCACTGTTTGCAATTAATAAAGATTTTATACCTTAAATGAATCAAAATCAACAGCCTCCATTTTGTGAATGATAAAGAATCCAGTGAATTTAATTTTGCTCAATTTAGTACATAATAAATGCACCATTCTGTAAGGTTATCTACAAAATACCATGCAAAAATACCTGAACTATTAAACTTAATACCCTACACTAAAGATAGCAAATACTGTCCTAGCCTTCTTCAAGCTACCAGCATATTTCCTAATTTTAAAAGGGATAAAAGTAACGCCTTCTATTTCTACAGCACAATACATACATTGCTGATTACCTGAAAAAAACTACTTCAGTTTTCAAGCCTTAACTTTTACTTCCCTGTGCAGCCACCCTAAAAAAATTTATTCTCAAAGCAACAACATGGTGTTCCAAAAATTAAAGCAATTAACAGTTATAGAATTATTTAAAACATACCTACATCACTACACATCTGCAAACTATCTGGAGACAAAGACAACTCTATCTAATAAGTGGTTCCAAAGACTTCAATGTTATGATATGCATACTTTAAAACACCAAATGACAGCTGTCTCAGGAGTACTAATGAAAAAAACTCTTACTCAGATAAACAGAAACATGATTTTCTTTAGCTATTGCTAAAAGTTTCAGGAATACTTACCCACAAAACTCAGATTATGTGTATGTATATATATAAGCAAACCTATGTTTGTGAATTAAGAAGCAATTAAGATTTCCTAAGATACCAGCACTGTATTCCAACATAGTATCACACAAGTACAGCATTTGCATTATGTGGAACATTGACAAAAAGATACTGTTGCAGTTCATCAATTTGTCATTCTGATGTACTTACAGTGCAATGCTCCTTGAAGGAACACTCAAGGATGATACACAGCACAGTCCTCCTCACCCCTATAGAGCTAGTTCTATACTGGCTGGATCAAACCTGCACTTCAACAGACAATGGCAAGACAGACTGTAGTGCATGTAGTCTAATATATGCAAAGAGCCAATAAATATGCAAAGAGCAAACATAGGATTTCAAGAGAATCAGCTTTTTAGTATGAGCATTAGAGCAATAAGAAGTTTCAAGTATATATAAAAAAATAATCAGTTGATTCAAATACTTGAATATTTACAAAAAGAAGTTATCTGCTCTGCAGGAAGTTCTCAACCACTCCCACCACTCAAACAAAACAGCGTTTTAAGGACAGACGCAATTTTTGTAACTACTATGCATTACCACATTGACTTTTCTATACTGAATTTTGAAGTGGACTACTTTAAACTGAAGGCTTAAGCACATTTAAAGTAAGTTTTATACCTAGTCTGAAAAAATCCATAAAATAGTTATGCAGGAACAGTTTTGAAGTACTCAATTAAAAACAAAAGTTATCTGTTATTGCAGCTGCACAGATCTGAAACAGTGGTCATGTATAAAAGGAAATTTCACTGTTAACGCAATGGAAGTATGCCAAAAGATCATCTTCTTAACCACATGCAGTTTTAATCAAGTAGAAAGAAAATTAAGGTGTCAAGATTACTGGTGCTAGGCAGCAAAATACAATGAATGAAAGAGATCCTCCATCTACAGCTATTCTGCAAGAGGGGAAAAACACGCTAATGACAAGTTTTTAAACTCAACATGGTTTATGGGGGGGGGAAAAAAGCCCAACTCATTTGTGTACAGGTACCTTGATTCAGCGTTGCAAATCAATCCTATAATTAATTCTGCATATACCCACATATCCAACTTACCGACACAGGAGGTTTCATATTATTTATTGTAAAGCACAAAACAGGCATTTTAAAAGTGATAAAGTATACATTGAAAAAGTACATTTATATCACAAAGCATTGACCACATAATTGCAAATACATTTGCTGGAATGTGTACATCTACACTAATACTAAAAACAAACCATTTTTTTCATTTCTACACAGAAATATTACCTCCTATCAGTAGTGATAGATATTTTGTACATTTTCAAAAAACACTATTTTTTTTAACCAAAATTAAGATCTTCATCAAGGCGTCTGCATCCATACATTTAACAAAGGTTTTTTCCCCCACACAATGAAGCAAATACTGTATTGTCCACTTCTTATTATTGGCCCTGTGCAGAAGAGATACATAAGAGATACACAAAAAGTTAAAGAAAATCCTTTAAATCGAGCTAACTCAGGAGTGAAGCCTTTAAGAAAGAAAAATCGGTTAATGTAAATGGTGGTGGCTTCTTGCATGGTTTTCAAAACCCTGGGAGGAGAAAGTTTTTCTTCTTTAAAAAAAAAATAAAAAATCACCAAACATATGGATAGATACAGAACTCAAGTTATCAGGTAAACAAAGTCATCTACTAATTACTCTCATAGCTATTTCGCTAGAAAAAAAGATGCATACCCCAAAGGAACAAAGCAGGAGACATGCAAAAAAATATCTACAACCACTGAGACGGAAGCCAGCCAAAAACCACTTCAGGACTGTACCTGTGGTGCTGGAGGATGCTGTGGCATTCCCTGTGGACTAGTCTGGGCGTAGTAGGCTGCCTGCTGCCTGTAGTACTCAGCCCACGCCGCGCTGTAATCTGGCTGACCGCCCGGAGGAGCCCCAGCGGGGGCAGGAACAGCTTGACCTGCAGTAATTAGAATTACACAGCTTTGTTGCTGCAATAAAAAGGAGTAAATTTCAAGATCTCAGTGTCTAACAAACCACCTAGCAGTATTCCCCCAAGGCTTCTGAATAATTTGTGGCTGCTTTTTTCAGCCTACACTCATCCTATTATTTTAATGTAATGATTCCCATGTAAATCAAAATTGAGGAACCGTAAGGACAGTTTTTTCTGCCTCTTGATTCATAATCGTGAATCATGTTTAAAGCCTGCTGACCTAAACAACAATAGCATTTAAATATACACCAAGAGGCAAAACTTTTTGTAATCCACCTAGCCTAATTTTATGTTATTTTACAGACTGCATTCATTAGCTTGGCAGATGCCAATTCATACGCTTCCCCAGTTCTGGCATCCTTCATTTAATTACAAGGTTATTGCAGGTTACAGTTTTCAAAAAGTGCAGTAATTCTTGTAAATATTTACTCCACCACAGATTACAGTCCTGAAACTTGCTTCCACACATTGTGGAAGTTCCAATCCTCTAGAAACAAGACCATGTACAAATACACCCTCTCAGACAGCTCAGACTTACTGCTCCTTTCAATAGAATCAACTGACTAAAGTTCCAAACAGTGACAGACTGATATACAGGACTCTTCAGCACATCAAAAAAACAAGCAAAACAATCAAAAAATTACAGTCAACCTTTCAGTTGTGCTGTTCTGCCACAGGAATCTGTCACAGACATCTTTACTTCCTTTTCTTCCAACTTCAGAAACACCAAATACACCCCTCTTAGTACCACTAATCTTTACAATTTCTGAGAGGTGTTTCTGCAGTTACCACTACAAAATGTACCAGACTAAGCAAAGCAACACTCTCTATGCTCTACCTAAACATCTGTCCACACACACTTGCAGGCACCGAGACAGAAGGGTTTTATATGCAGTGCTTCATTTGAAGTTTCCTGAAATTCCGAACCAGAACTTTTACTGTTGTGCTATGACACTTTTGATTTACATTCCTAATGGGTTATTTTTCAAATCAGAAGTTCTACAGTCAGGATCCTACCAAAAAACCACTACCACTGCAAGTTTTTTCTAAGATACTACAAAAAACCCCACAAACCCAAAAAAACCAAACCACCACATCACCCTACAGGAAATAAACCCAAGCAAAATGCAAGCCTGCATCCTGCATTCACACTACTCCTACACCTGTAGTTTTCCAGTCCTCTCAAAATATGAAGTGCGAGCAGAGAATGTGAATATTTGGCAAAGCACTATCCTGAAAACCATCAAAATACAACCTTCCATTTTCCAACTCTCTTTACAACTTATTTTTTCACTTACACTGTAGGTAAGCTCTGAAAGTTATCTTTCATACAGTAAAGGAATTTCCAGAAAAACCCAAAATTCATCAAATCTTTACAGCTCTTATCACATTTTACAACTTGTAATGTATCACCACTTACAGTTTACACTTCTGATCAATTATTTTAACAAAAACTACCTTTAATATGGCTACAAATTATCCCAGGATACACTCTTCCCATGTTTACCATTACTTTGAGATAATAACTGTACTTACAAATTATTATCAGCGCAACTGAATGTCAAAGATAAGGGATTTTTTGTGCATTATGACCCAAGAATCTTTGGACATTCAGCCAACTATGTCAAGGCAGCACTTAAATTCAGATAATGAATCAAATAAAGGAAATTCAACATCTACTCAAAGATGTCAAACTGGAGTTCTGTCCTGATGGGTATTTTGGGTGGCCCATTTCCCTACTAAGTACTACAAGTAGTTCTGAACATACATATAGAATTCAGCATCCCCAGTGTAGAAGCTGCTCTAAGCAGCACCTGCTCATTAATATCCACATTCAACAGGAGCACTTATGGGTTATCCTGATCAGCTTCTTACAAAGGAAATATGAGAAACACAGAACACCTCCCCTTTAAGGAGGGCTGAGAAAGGAAACACCAGTTGATTTTACATTTCAACATTATTAAGGGTGATTCTAGTAAGAGCAAACTGTTTTATTTCTTCTTTCCCACTACAATGCTAAGGCATCTTTTGAAAAACACTATTTCATTATGGAATTCTTTAACTGTATGTCAAGCCCACAATATATGGGAATGACTTCAAATGATCAATCTACAAATTCCAATAGTGACATACAGATGATTTACTAATGGTCATGAGTTCATGTTTAGAGGGAACTGTTATCCATGAGAGACTTTTTGGAGTATTTGCTACTCAAAGCAGTAGCCCCTGAAACAAGGGTCTGGAAAAGGAGATAGACTTTGGTACTGTATTTCTGAGTCAGAAAACAGGCCAATATTCAAGTCACTGTTCAGTAAAAAATACAGTGAAGTGTTCTCTGTGACTAACAGAGTCATATCACACTAGTAGGAAGGCACTTTGAAAACACTATTACTGTTTGGATGGGCGTATTCTGGAGTGTTTTAGCACTTTTAGATCACTCCCACTTGACTAAGTATGAGAAAATCCAAAACCCCAATTGCCATATCACAGGCAACTTGTTCAGCTTGCCACAAGGATTACCAAAACAACAGCAAAAATAGAACTGATCGGGCTGAACAAGTCTGAGTTTCAGTTCAGCTCTCCCTAACAGGGTTTGGTGAAATCATCTGAGCTGTGAAAAATCTGAGTCGTCAAAGAGCAAGTGACTTATAATTCCCATCCTTTGGCACAAGTCAGTGGGGACAGAAGATTACACTACTACAGGAAGCACAAATGGCACTGGAAAACCTGGAGACCACAACAACTTCCTGTTGGACAGCATTCCTGTCCATCAGGTCTTGTACTACTTCTCAACATTGTTAATGAGGTGGGGAAAACCAGCACCCATTTAGCATTACATCAACTGCAGCTGAATTCCTCTTTTCTAAGTGGCTTTAGAGAGAAATGGTATCTACCACACGAAGATTCTGCAGCAAAAAGTTCTCATGATTTACAGTGAAGTTCTATAGGTCCAACCATCAAGAGCTCTCCTTCAGGGAAAATTCCAAAAGGAATTAAAATGAGAACTGCCCTTGTATTTTTGCTCTTATTTGACTGTCTTGGCATTCTTTACATTTTGAATTTTAAGAGCAACTATTCTTACCTCCAAATGTATTTTTTTAGTTCACACTCCTCTTTGGAATTGCTCCCATAAACTCTATTCCAACACCTTATAACTAGTTACTATTTAACCTGAGCAAGTGCAAGGCTAGTGCAACCCAGACTTTGCTTTCCCAGATAGCAAATTAGAAGAAAAATGGGAAGGCCTATCACTTTAGAAATCACATGTTTGGGAGTTGTAGTTTTCTTGGTCTGATACACAGTTCTTGAACTAGATACTCATTATAGATTTTCTGTATGATTCATCACTTATACTGTGTCAAAGTAAGGAATAGTTATGTCTTGGCAAATAATTATTAATACAGTGGAAGGCTGGTAAGAGGAATTATGTATGTTATTAATCTTAAATCTGAAAGCTTTTAATATTCCATGAGAAAACTGAGTGCAGATGGAAGATGGCAGAACAACCACCATACCCTCCCATGCAAACAAACCAGACTGCAGGTCTAGTCAGAGATACCTGGGAAAGCCTTGGCATTCCTGAACCCACTGCTGCTCAGTATCCAGCCCTCATCACCTACAGCATCCATGACAGGACACCACGGAGAGAACATGACCATGATTTAGAAGGTATTGACACCTTCTGCCAGGACATAAAATTCACATATTCTTTCCTTATACACAAAACAATGGAATAATCGAGTTAACCAGAACATGCATTTCATTTTTACAAAAACAGCTATCAACAACCTATAACTTGCAGTTTAAACATAGCTCTGGAGTGCTGCAAAGCAAATGCTATTTAAAAAAGGGCACAGTATAAATGAAAGCTAATCATGATGCCTTAGTAACCTGGAACACAGAAAGCAAAAGTACAAGAAAAAAAAATTCTATGTAATCTGAAGAGAACTGGGAAACAGCTACCAAACAAGAAATAACAGCTTCAAAAAGTATATCAAAGTTAACTTCAAAACTTAGAAAATGTACTTTAAAATACTCAGATGGAAACACTTAAAAATGTTGTCTCTTAATGATCAAAGACATCTCATTAGGTTTGAAGTACTTTTGTGAAGCTGATTACTCAACTGAGTACCATGAAAAGCCTAAAAACAAAACAAAATTGAAGTCTGTTTTTCAGCAGTATTTCGTTCAGAAGACACATTGCTGTGCATTTCAATTCTTTTGCAGTAAGAACCCCCATCTCATCCAGCAAAATACACAAGTTTTCTAGAAGATTCCACTATGTGGAATGTGGAAAAACCAGAAAAACCCCTGCACACTTACCCATTTTTTTGTAGTACTCCTCCCAGGCCTTGGTATAGTCAACCTGTCCTGCTGGTGCTGGATTTGGCTGATCTCCTGAATTACATTAAAAATAGTTAAACCAAAATTACTGGGGTTTGTTTCACACATAATCCAAATAATCAACTGAAATTTTCAGTAACAGTCCTTCATGACATGACTCCCATCTGGCACTATAAACCTTTGTGGTACAAGCTACTACATTTAGAAACTACTAGTAAAAAAGACACGTTTTTAAGATTCAGGAAGTGCCTACCACTAGCAATACAAAATACCAAAATTCAAGTGGTAAGCCTCAGCCAGGCACAAAAGTTAAAATAACACAACTAAATACCACAACTGTAAATGTCCTAAACCCACTGGAAGTGATGCAACCATTTAAGCAAATGACAATCCACAGCTGAGCTCATTACATTTTTATTTATGACTGCTCTACGTAGTCATTAAGTCAGCCCACATTGCAGCAAAATTCTCTCTGGAGTATATTCCAAGATAAATACATTAGCCTTGTTACTGCTGAAATTAAGAAAAGTAATATTGAAGGCTAAAAGCAATAGTTTTCCACAAAAACCAGCTACTTAAAATAAATTCACCTGGCATATGAGGACAACAATAAAAAATAATGGGGAATTTACACCTCCAGCAATGAGAAATGTGTCTATTTCACTCTACCTTGCCCATTAGTTTGGGTTGTAGCTGGTCCACCAGGAGGGGCTGCAGGTGGTGGCTGTGCTTGCTGCTGATAATAGTGAGCATAATAAGCTGCCCACGCTGCTGAATTGGGATCTGTTCCTGGCTTACCTATGAAAACAGAACATCAGCATTTATAATAGTACTACTATGAACAGAATGTTGCCCTCAATTAATCCTGTCCTAGGCATTCTTATTTTCCTCCAAGAAAAAAATCCATCTAAACAAAATATCCATGTACATCCTTCAAGTATTTTTTCTTTCTAGCATAAACTTCTGATCAGGTTTCAGACCAATGTACTGTACAAAGCGAACTTTCACAGAGCTGGCGAGATAAAATAGTTTTAGAACCTTTACTACTACAATGCCACTTATTAATCTTACATGTGATAAACAGAAACAGATTGTTCAAGTAGATTTAAACAGTCGTGTTAATAAATGGTAGCAGCAATGAATCATTCTAGCACCAAACAGTTTCAGTGGTTTTACTTTTGTTAGAACCTCACGCTAATGACACTGGCACCGGTGGAGGAGGCATGCCAAATACATATTTCTGAAACAGAAGAATACAAGACTTACTAGGTGTTTGCAATGCTTGTCAGTTACAACTTTAAGGTAACAGTAAAACAGAGAAACACACAGCATTTTAAGAACCTGTACATGGCTATTAAGCATCACTGTTTACTTACAGCTTTTTAGCATAAAAAGTAATAGAAACAGTTGCATCTTCTGCATCTATCTCCATGGTTCCTTATTTTTATCTACATCTAGGTAGGCCAATGATGCTGCTTCCTAGGGTTTTATTTCTCTGTTTCTCACATTTAGCCTTTAGGAATGGCTTATTCTTGCTGAATCACAAATTCATTACATTACCAGACTGGCAATCCACAATATCTGAAAATCTACTATTAGAGAACATAATACGTTTACACAACCAGCATATATTTGCAAACAGTATTTGCAACCTTAAAGAATAAGAGTATCTGCAAAGAAATGCAGCCACGTAAGGAGAGAATTTCACAAAAGGACATGGACACAATTACTTTAGAGTAATTACACATGGGAACAGAAATACAATACTCCCTAAACACAAAACAGGTAAGGCAGTGAATAATGGAAGATGAAGAAATGCCCTGAAGAAGGCATTCAAGAAGCAACCCAGAGCAACTAATTAATGCTGAATGACATCCTGTGACAGAAGTCAGATGTGAGCACTTCAAATGCACACAGAAAAAAATGTTAACACACCACTTTCTGTTTTAAACTATACCATTTCCATCAACAACAGTGGATTTAAACTAATGCATCCTATATTCTAAGGTTACCTGCAAATACCAAATAAGCCATTGCTCAATTCCCCCCTCCCCCTTAGCTACTTCATTAGAGTAGAAGTACACAGAGCTGGTTTCATGAAATTTCCAAAGAAATCTGACTGCAGTAACTAGCTCCACTTTCATGTGACAAGGGCAAGCATGGCTCTGCAGAAAGCACCTCTGAAAAAAATACTAAAATAACCCATTTGTTACACTGGAATGAGTAACTTATTGAAAACTGTAGAAATTCATCCAAAGAAATGCTAGTCAACAGAAAATCCAACTTGAGCTGCACATAAGACCTTCATTAGATTTTTAAGAGAATTATTTATCCAAAAAACAGTTACAGAAACATCAAGATGACATCAGGGAGTATCTGCCATTTTTTCTTATGCAGCCTTTATGCAGATAAATAACTTCGTAAAAATAAAAAAGATATGGTGTAAATAAGGCTGTAACATTTTAGCAGTGGTTTTGCATTAAATACTTTTGCTATGCTGAGACTAGGTCACTTTGAACCATTCTACTTCTAAATGATGTCAGCAGGCATTTTAAACACTGAACTGAATACACGCAGAGCTACCTCGTGCAGAAGTTTGGGAACTGAAACCAGCAACAGCTCTCTGCAAAGACAATGTGTTACATACACAGAGGCCCCTTCTCCACTAAAGAAACCTATGTCAGGAATGGTGGCTATCAGAAAATATCTGTCATTTGTAACAAAAATAAAATTGAGATCTTTTAGCTCAAGTTCTGAGGAAACTCTACCTCAAACAAATGAGGTACAATATTCTCAAGCATCTAGCCTTACCATGCCTTCTTGTGGCTGATGTTCCATTTCCCCATATCCTCTAGTCCAACCAAAGGATGTAAACTTAAAGAAAAGCAGGATACTACAACTTTGGAAGTTGTAATTAAGTAAGAATTCCCAGTTTCAACAAAGATAAACAGAAACAGGAGAAAGATTCTACAAAGATGGGTTTCAGAAAAAAATACAAGACTGTAATAGGCAAAAGCTCAAAATACACCCCTAACTATTTTTACTGTATTAATAGCAATTCACCAAGGTTTTAGCCCTCAAAAGGGACTCAACAAGATACATTGCTGTATCAGACTATTAACAGTAATAGAACAAAACCTAGAAACATCATATCATTAACTGCTAAGAGACAAATCAGTAAAGACTGTTTAAAATAAAATACACAGCCATTTACTATTAGAGAAAGGAAAGGCATCCTTATTAAACAACTTTATGCAAAAACATCAATTTCAAGAAAACTGAATTGCACAAAACCAATGAACCAAGACTTGGAAGAAGTATCATAGTATCAGTAACATCTGTAAAAAAAGCATACTCCAACAGTAACAATTAAATTTCAACATTTCACAAGCCACACATGGAAAGTGCAAAACATAAGTAAACTGACAATCAGTAAAAAAAGCCAGAAAAACGGGAGCTTTCCAGCTTTATGAAGGCAACACAAGAGAACTGTACAATCCATATGCTTGTAAGGACAGAATGGATGTACTTGAAGTAAACCAACACTACAGTACAGCTGTGCATTCCTTACCTGGGTCTGGTGGGTTTGGTGGCTGCCAGTGTGGATAAGCATTTCCCCATCCCTGTGGAGCATATGGAGCTGGAGGACCACTGTAAGAGATCAGGTCATACACAGATGAAAGGCAGTCCCAGGGTCACCCCACACAGAAGGAAGTCAGCTGAAGCAATACTCACTGAGGTGCAGGACCAGGAGGGCCTGGGTTATAAGGAGCTGGATTATATGGTCCCATGGGAGCACCAGGACCTGGTGGCCCAGGAGGTCCATGTGGGCCAGGAACAACACCATGGGGACCATGGGGAACAGGTGGACCCAACGGATTCACTGGACCCTGTAACAAAGGTAGCAGAGAGATGAAAACAGACTTTGAGGTTCTCCATTTTTCAGCATTTTAAAAGCATTTATCTAAATACTCAAACAATGTCTAAAACGTTTGAACGGTTTTAGAACAGTTCCCTGCAGAAAACAGGCTACTCAAAGTTTGACTAGGCCAAGCTGTGGCAGTAACAGCAACTAAAAAACTGCACTTACTTCAGTTCCTTCTTGAGGAAGTGAAGGATTTTACAAAAAACCCGTGGATTTTTCCACACGTTGCACTAAACTCCCCACACAATCAGTTTCAACTAAACCTGTTTGCAAGATGAGGCACGAAAAGCCTCTAGTCAATTTGGTTACATGCACACATGCAAAACAAAAGTGAAACTGAAGGTGTAACTTGGATTGGAATTTTACCCAAACATGCTAAGACTGAAAAACGAAACACAATTTAGTATCACTGACGTCTTTGAACTTACCAGTTTTTTCATATACACAAAACTGGCATTTTCAAGAACACACCATATGATGTTGAAGAGACCAACTGTTTTCATTTCAAGATTTTGTTATATTACTTTAAATCCAGATTACCATTATTATCAATTTATTAACTAATTCTGGGAAGTGAAAGGAAAGAGAAATCTCCACAAAAGAGACTTGCTTTCAGCTCTGTTTAGCTCTAATAGTAAACAAAAAGGCAGTTATCCACTCACGCCAATCTTTTCTTCTATAAGTTGTCGTGCATAATCTATTTGCTGGGGTGTTCCACGGATAGTAAACATCTTCATGTTTGGATCCGCGTTAGGTGGAGGATTTCTCTGAAGTTCTATTCTAGCACCAGACTGTTGGCTTATACTTTTAATAGTTTCACCACCTACAATGCAATGCAGAGTTTTTATGACGTGCATCAAAGCAAAAAATACTGATTCACATCAGAGAAAGTCAGTCAACACAATGGAAGCTGAAAAGACATAAAAGGCACCTATTCTTATGAGCCAATTCAAGAACATTCTAACAATTCAAATAACATCTCTTCAGTGTAGTATAGAGCTTTAACAGCAATAAACTAGTAAAAGAAATTATTTTTTAAAGACTACAAAGCCAGAAACAGCAGCAAAGAATTCCTACCATTTACGTAAACACTTAATATTAGACATTAGGAACAACAGACACACGTGGTTATCAGTAAATATAAACTTAAAATCCAACCTCCCTAAAAAGGTGCAAGGAAGCCCAAAGGACAAAAAAGCCACAGAGGCTGAGAAGGTAGTTAAGTCCACAACTTCTTGCAGTGCACCAAAGCCAGAAAGCTAAATTCCCTGAACTGGTTCCTCCTCTTACAGGATCCAGAGAAGTTAAATGTACCATCAGTATATACAAACTCTTCAAAACAGGGAAAATTAGGCAATTAAAAAAAAAAAAAAATCACAGAATCACAAAATATTCTGAGTTGGAAGGACCCAAAGGATCATGGAATTCAACTATTAAGTGAAAGGCCCACACAGGGATTGAACATACAACCTCAGCATTATTAGTATCACGCTCATCACACATGTCTGTAGCATGGCATTTGTCCACACAGAAAAGCTGAGTGGTTTTTAAAGTAACATACAAATGTACACATATAAGGTATATTGCCTTTTCCAATGATTAATCCAGTTTTGCCAGTAGGGACAATAAAATTGAACTCCTGTAATCCACCAGGAGGTCCCATGTTCCAGTTGCCTTGGCCTCTACCCCTTCCTCGACCACCAGGTCCTGGTCCACCAGGGTTACCAGCCTAAAAAGAAGCAGCAACAAATGAGCATGTTCTAGAAAATTATAACAAACAAATAATACAAGCAGGTTACATGACAGCATCATTAACAAAAACTGATTCACTATTCAGACAATTTTGGTAGTTAAAGCAGTACTGTCTACGGAAGACCTAAATTACATTCTAAAAAATGTTCTGTACAATTCTGCATGAAAGATGAAGAAGAAAAGGATATAGAAGCAAGAAAATTTCACACGTACAAAGATGTAATTTTTCTCTGCATTCTGTAAATGCATCAGTGGGGCTCATTTAACAATAAACTTTTAAACACTGGTTACAATCAAAAGTAAGAGCATATTAGCTATTAACACTAAACAGAAAAGCAGCAGCTCTTAAACCAGCCACATCAAGAAATGCCATGACTTTGAATCAGCAGGGTCACTTGCAAAACTGTAACTGTGAAAGTAAACATTCACATTCCAGACCAAACTTTGAAGTAGGTTCAAACAGCACACTGAAATTACTCTCTTTAGTTACACACACTTTTTGAAAACTTTGGGTCTTTCCAAAAGGTGGGCAGGAGATTTCAAACACTGAACAACGTTACCCAACCTGAACACTGCGAAGGAGATCTGTAATAATTTCTGCAGCATGCTGACATCTGTCAGGAGGCCCTGTGATCTGGGCTATTCTATCTGGAGTTGTTCCATCATCTGGAATAAAAATGAACTATTCCAGTATATGCAATTCATTAAATTCACATTTAAGTCCCAGAAACTTATGAACATGTTACAAACCTGGCTTAAACTGGATCCTAACACCAGCATCATTCTGGATCTTTTTAATCATCTCTCCATTTCTTCCAATTACAATACCTACAGCAAATCGTGGTATTGGAACCTAAAATAAACCAACCAAACAAGAGGTTGATGACACAAATATTCCCAAAAAATCCACACAATGCAAGGGTTAGATTTAGAATTGTAAACCAGGGCAAGACCAATGCCACTTCAGGCTTTTTCAAGGATTAATTTTTTAATATCAAGTCACAAGCTTAACACATACTGGACTAAATCATTAAAAAGTTATCCTACGCTTTGGAAGGTCTCATAGTGGTAGCAATCACAGTGAATTTTATGCTTATCAAAATAAAAAATGAGAAAAGAAAAATTTATAGAGTGTCTAAAATGCAGATTCTAGCAGGTGAAGTTTTAAGCCTCTCCCCTGATGAACAGTTACTAGCTTGTGACTTGCATTAACAGCTGGACTTAAATAAGTTCTATAAAGGCTGAAGTCCAATTTCAATAAGGTTGTAACATGATACATATTGCCATATAATTTACTTGCTCATTTGATAAAAAACTCCAGCTACAGAAATTGAACAGCAACTGTTCATAATTGCTGGCAATGCAAAGTGAATGCTGCACATCATTTAGTGTCATAAATTCAGCAATGATCATGTAATACTTACATGCCACAACCACTTTTGAAATCTGGTTAAAGGCTTTCAGTGGTATTACCCAGCTTAACATTTTAAAGTTAACATCTCAAAAATACAGTGAACAAGTTTTTCAACCATGCTTACGTCTATCCCTTCATTTCCTCCTATTCTTGACCCATATTCGTTGCGCACCTCTCTAAAGCCACCTTGATCACGAATTAACTCCAGCACCATTTCCTTGGCTTGCTGAAAGAAGAATGAAAGTTCTTTTAGGTACTGCAACATCAGAACAGATTTGAAAATGCTCTGAATTGTGAGGCACTCCTTACCTGAACTTTATAAGGGTCTCCAGTTATCCTAAGGGGTTTGTCTGCACCAGTGTTCTGTGGGCCATCTTGAATCATGACCATTTTGACACCTGCCCGCTCCTATTTGACAAAAGGGAGGTCAGTACTCACTCAAATCCAGATTCAGTACTATCATATCTAAAAGAAAAGACACATATACCTGTAATTGTTTAATTGTTTCTCCACCTTTCCCAATAACTAATCCTGCTTTACTTGCTGGAATCATAATTTCTTGGACTGCATTTCCAGGTCCATCACCATGATGAAATCCAGGTGCAGGTCTTCCCTTTTCAACTATCTGATCAAGTAATCTTTTTGCTGACCTGTGAGACAAAACACACATTTATAACACTTACTCCTGCAAGTATCACTTACCCACACCTGTTCTGACTGGCAATACTTTTAATTTGCAAAGTTTCTGCAAAAGAATTATGGTTATTATCACTAAGAAATATGAAGCAATCTCAATTAATCCGCAAAAGTAACTTCAGAAACTAACTGCAAAATAATAAAACCACCCCAATACTGGAATACAAAAGGTGGTCCGACACCAAACATATGTAATGAAGTTACCTCCTCAAGGTCCCTGAATATAGTTACATTATTTAAAGTTTAATGCAGAACAAAAGCTGCTGCTTGATTCAGCATGCAAAGTAAGGACATTTGTACCTCTAACCACTACCACAACATTGGACAAAAGCAAATACATATTCACCATGTGTCAGGTCAGCTGCCATGAGAGTAAAATCATGATTACAGTCCTGACATCAGTTAAAAATACTTACTGAACAGACTCTGGTGTTCCAGTTAGCATACATGATCTTTCAGGCAGGCCTCCACTATCTGCAATCATAAAACAAAACTTATCAGTAGTGTTAAGTTAGAAAGAGATTATGAAATTAATCATAACATACAAACTGCTGGAATTTCATATTCAATTAAGTAGAATAATTAGTGTATCCCATTTTGCATTTCTTTAGCCCACCACAGTCATCATTAGCACAAAAAAAAAAAAAAAAATCAACCTGTATCTCAAGTAAAGGTTCAGGCAATGAGAAGCAATGAACAATCTTCTGGACTTCCTACCACCCACCCCCCCATTCCTCCCCAACAGACAAGTTAAGCCCCATCCAAATAATTACCAGGTGCAATCTGTATTTTACAGCCTGACTCCTGCTGTATGCGTGAGATCTGCTCTCCACCTCTGCCAATTACTTGGAAAAAGAAAATACAGAAAGATTATTTGTATTAACAGCATCTGCTAACATCCCCCACTACGCTACAAGAGCACACCCACACTACTTACTGAATCCAACCATCCCATCTGGAACTTTGTACTCCTCTGTCATCACAGACCTGCAGTCAATGTTAAACAGAAGACATGACCATCCAGAGATCAAACCAGCATTACATTTATATATATCCTCCCATTAAACTAAAGCAAGCTACTGCCCCTGGCTTACTTTCCTCCCATTAACTTTAAGTCTTTATGCAAGCACAGTTCTAGGTAAGCTGACAACACACAGAAATGACAGAAGGTTTAAGTGTCATACAAATCAGTCAGAAGTTTTCCTTCACCCTCTTAATTAAGAGATGTACAGTACAGAACTACTGTAGCATTTAAAGTTTCATCTGTATATCCATCAAAGGATGCTGGTAACTTTGGTATCTCAGACCTGTCCAAAGTATAAGAACAATAGTTGGATCTGGCTATTTAGGTAAGAAATGAGTGGAGAAAACAATGAAGTTGTAACAAATGTAGTTGAGAAATACTCTGTATGAAGTCTGAATTATTTGTTTTTAGGTCATTCAGCTCTGCTTTTTGTTTACAAGATGGCATCACCCCCTTTCTCTTCAGATCTGCTTCCAACTTCTACCTATGCTGAAGTAGTAAAAGCCAGCCAACATATTCTCCTTAATTTATTAAGTTCAATCCACAGCCTAGGCTGTAGAGAAAGAAAGAGAGAGCAGTACAGGTACATTTTCAGTGTCTGACTTGGGACTTGCTAAAGCTAAATTTCAACAGATCACACAAGGACAGAATCAATGCTTCATGTGTTGATACCACTTTTTCAGAAAAACTGCTTGAATTCGATAAAAATCCTAAGTAAGATGTAGTGTAACTCTTACCTTTGCTGCTGATGCATCGGTGGTAGCTGATTTCCAAAAGCTATAAACAAACATTGTTAAAATTAAATTCAAACAAGTGGTACAACTCACAACTAAGCTTCTCCTTTGATAACAAAACTCAATTGTATCAAACCTTTGTCCAAGTTCACTTTTAAGAAGTGTTATCAAAAGGTCTGAAAATGATAAAAGTCTCAACTCTTGCTACCACCACTGTCAGTTTTACCAAGCAGACTCTCACTGCTTCAACAAAGCAAGACATAAACCCCCAGCCATTTTTTGGATCTTACTTATTCAAGTGTCACCTACCAGAACACTTTCAAACTCTTGTTCTGAAAATGTTACACTTGTTTAGTTTTTTTTGGCAACAAAATAAAAATTACTTACAGTCATTCTGGGGAGCAACTTTCTTAGCATCTGGTTGATCTGCAAAATTAAGATTTTTTAATTTTTTTTTGCCAAGAAATTCAGAAAGTGTCTAAACCTTTAATGTGAATTGTAAAATTCCAGTGTATTTTAGCCCCCCTTTTTTTTCTTTCTTTTTTCTCCTCCAATTTCAGGGAGTTGATCATCTGAATAAAAGAAAGAATCTGACGAACACTCAGCACTTGGTTAGTTAAAAGCTGAAAAGATGTTAGGTTTCTCCATGTGTCTATTCAGTTTAACAAAAGGCAGCTTTCAGAACACACTGTACGTAGAGAGCTCACAGATACCCAGTCACTGAAACTCAACTAAGATAAGGAACAAAGTTGAGCCTTGTTGGCTGCTCAAGCTAATGATGCTTCTACAGTAAAAAAGGAAAAAAAAATCAAATCCATACAAAAATCAACAATAACTTAAAATGATAATTCTGACAATGACCACAAATCTAGACCAAACATCTGAAAATACAACAGTGTCACATGGCAATGCAATCTCAATCTGAATGTTGATATGAAATCCCTATCCAAATGTCAAGCATTTCATAGCATAAAACTTAAAAAAAAAAAGCAGAATCAAAGCAACTACATCACTACTGTCCAAATCCTTTCTGTACAGTAGAGCAATAAAAGGCATCATGAACCTGTATCTGAAAAGATAATACTTCAGATGCTTCCTTCCCACCCCAAAATAAAGGCTATATGAGCCACCATAATTTATGTGCAGCAAAAACTCAGCCACATATTCCAAGAAATATTTGTGTCAATCCAGAAAGATCCACTAGTTTATGTCATGTTTACATACTAAACACAGGTAATAAATAAAAATTCCTGCCTTTAAAAGGAGAGGGCATTCCCTCCCAGTGTGTTGTACTGCTCGGACTTGTCCAAGAGCCATCTACACATAAAATAAAAAGAATACATTACATATATCATCTGAAGCATCATTAGCTCATTTTTGTATATTAAAAACCTCACCTTTAATAGAAAAAAAAACTTTATTGCAGGACACAAGAACTCCTGATACAAAGCCTTAGTTACATTCTGTAGACTGAGTTTCAATCCTCTTAAAGGAGAAAAAAAAGGCATTTCTCTTTTGTGAGACCTATGAGAACATTTCAGCAAGCTCAAAGATTCCTTCCTGTAATTTTACTAGGATTTTGTGGGTATATCAACCATATCAAACCCTGTTAAGTCCAAAGTGGATGCTCCATAAGAGACAGAAGACGACACACACACATTTCAGGAGAAAACTTTACTGCAGTGTAAGGCAAATCCAAAAAGCTGCAACAAGTCAGAAGATTTCAGTATGATCTAATCAGGGTTCACACACGCTGTAGGCTGAACTATTAGAATACACAAAAGTGTCTTCGAGGTAGAAAATTTATTTTCCTGTGTTTTTTTAAAGTCCTATGCTTTTACAATGAAATGCATAAATAGTTTTACTTGAAACAGTACTGTAAAACAGTTAATGAAACAATCAAGCTTCAGCAGCACTTCATGCGCTAATTGTAATTTACAGGTTGTAACCAATCCCACACAACCACGAGAGACGTCGATGACACCTGCATAGGTATTTTGCAACCTGAGTATTTCTGTCCCTTTCCCCAGCATGCATTTTTCTATTTGCAGCACTTAAACCACATTTAAAACACTGTAAAACAGGCTTACATTCACTTCAGGTTAGAGCACAACCGTTTAAAACTTTCCCACTAAACGGAAAATGAAAAAAATATGCCATGATCTATGAGGGGAACAAAATGCTTTCATGCTCTGCTATGGAAAAAAACCCAAATCCACCAACAAAAACATCACCTGCAGTCTTTCTGGCACAGTGGCCATACTCCACAAAAACAAATGCAGCAGGAATGAATGCGTACCTCCATCCTCAAGAGGTCTTTTCTGCCCTCCATAACCGTAGTCGTTTGAATTCATTGCTGTGCCAGCATCTCCTCCAATTTTCGCTGCAATCTAAACAAAAGGCAGATGTGAGCCAAGGAAAAAAGTAATTAGTTTGGCCCATGTTTATTCCACGTCTGCGAAAAGATTCCAGGGATTTAAACAACGCGCATTAAAATGACCCTAAATAATTAAATAAATGCCCAAACCATTTTTGTTTGCAGAGATTTTCTTTAATGTTCTAAAGACTTGTGCCCATCCTTCAAAGGTAGAGTGGCCTAAATTTTCCTCATCTACGGAAAACAAAACGAAAAAGAGCTCAGCCTTTAAACACCAAAACCTTTTTCCTAAACGGGGATTCTCTTTCTCTACGCGTTCCTCGCGAAACACTGTGATATCTCACGGTAGGGCCTCACCAAACAATTTCCAAACCCGACCACACTGGGTCTTCAAATACTGCCAAAACCGCGACCGCTTATTAACAGACAAGGCGAACATTTCGCCCGAGAAGCGACGAAAACATCGCCCGTGGTGCAGAAGCTCCAAATAAAACTGCGGGATAAAGAGTTTCCGCAAGGGCCGCCCCAGCTCCGCAGGCCGCGGCGCTGCCCAACCGGTCCGAGCAGGCTGCGGGCGCCGCGGGCGCCACAAC
>JANPWX010000010.1:2161427-2186561 GCA_024734555.1 Trochalopteron elliotii
ACGGGCTAGAACACTAATAAGAGGAGCAGGGCCGGCAGCCGGCCCGTCCCGCCGCTGCTCGCGGCCCTCTGCCCGCTGCGATCCTGCGGGCGCGGCCGCTCGTTTCGAACGGATCTTTGGATTCCACACCCCGTGAAACGGGACCGGCTCTCTCCCTTTACGGAGCTTCGCTTGATTTGTCCCTAAGTGTCCATGGTTGTTCGTTTCTTAGCTGAAAACGTTCGTTGCTAATGGACGATTTTTACACCTGGGGGATTTTTTCCTTGGCTGCGCAAGCACAAGCTTTAATGAAAAACTGGAGTCTGTAATGCTTTAATCTGGGCCCTGTTAAGGTCCTGTAACCTGGTGGGGATGAACTGTCGTGCTGAATACGGATGACGGTGTTGTGAAGGCTTCACATCAGGATAAGGTCATAGAACATCTACTTAGGAATCACAGCGGTAGAGGCTGGGTCATACTGGAGGGGGGGAGCTGCTGTATGACAGCGTTCTGTACCATTCTGAGGCGATGCTTTACAACTTGTAAAGGATATTTATATGCATTGAATTGTTCTTTCTTCATGGGCTCCTGGTTTACGTAATTGTCGTACCTTTTTTTTTGCAACGTATGTGCTTTTAAACTGAAGCGTGACGAGTGTTTTCCAGGTTTAAGTGAGTGTGTTTCTTTGTTGTCAGTGCTTTTACTTGAGAAACTGTTGGTTTGGACTTGGCGTGGTTTGGGGCTGTGTGTAGGGACGCTTGGCTTTGCGTAAGAAAATACCTTTCAGTGTTTCCCCTTCCCTGTCCTTCAGTGCTGCCTTGTGGTTCCATGCTGCCTTAAGGCGATTGTAATTGGGATAATTTTAATAGACTAAGTCACAGTGTTGCTGAGCTCAGATTATCTTGCATTCTCCAGTGCAGATAGCGTCACGAAAGGAAGCTAAAAAGTGCTAGATTTTTAGCTCCCTTAACACTGTTGAGGTAGTGTAGTTAAGAAGGGTTATGAGAGAATATATATATTCCACAAAGTTAAAAAATACATACATGCTTCTAGGCAGATGACAGTCTATTCCTACAGCTAGGTGAAACTTGCTGATGTGATACTTTTGCTGAAAAAGCCTGTACCTAAGAATTAGCTTATACTTTCCATTAATGTAGCTCTGTTACCTGGAGGAGATGGGGAAAAAGTAAAATTACAGTTGGAGAGTGGGAGTTCAATTCTTATGCTTGTCTCTTTGCTGCTATTGCTAAACAATATCTTTTCATTCTCTTAGCTCCTAATAGTTTGACTGTGTATAGCAGGTACTTACTTGTATAATTTTAGTTGAGCAATAGTGGTTGAGTGTGACACATAGAAACCACTCCTGGCCCCTGGCTATGTGTTTTATGGCTCTTGCCTTGCTGGATGAAGGGGAGCGTCAGTGTGCTTTGTGTTCTACAGTTGCAAAATGTGCTGGTGTTTCTTTGCTAAGTTCTGTGAGACAAGCCAGTAATGCTGATGATTTTTAAGCAGTCTTAATGCCTTGGGCTAATGAACGCACTCTTGTCTGGTACGGTCTAAGTGTTCTAGTTGAATTCATAAATAACTGATGATAGGTGAATGTTAACTTTCAGAAGTTTTTTTATCAGCTTTTTACTACTCTTTGAGCTGATGCTTTTTTTGATAGCTGTGAGTGATATTTAGTTAATCTATTATTCCTCAGTCCTCGCAGTTCTTGAAGTCACTGTAGGCTTTACAGTCAGAACAGGAGATTTAGCAAATTGAAGAGGAGAAAACCTATCTGCTAGAAAACCACATCTCTTACACACTCTTATCTTCATTTCCCTTTATTAAGTGATATTTCTTTTAAGAAAATGATCCCTGTGAGATTAGTTCTTTCTGTTTAATCGGTTAATGGAGTGGGGTGAGGCTCTAACCCCTTAAGAATGCTGACTACAGTATTCGTTCCGGTCTGTTGCTGGCATGTCACAGCAGTGTACACCAGGGTGTCCTGCTTTCTCGCTTGCAGGAAGTTACCTGCACTGCCTGCTTTCTCAGTCAAGTTTGCCTTCTCGGAAATTAAATTTGCTTGGTGTAAGTAGTTGTTTGTGCTGGACTGCCAGAGCATGAGGACTTCTGTTTTGTTGTGTAAAATAAGTCACTTTGTACAGTAATTCAGTCTTACTAAAGAAGGATGAATAGTAGGGAAATAAACCTCTTACTTCTCAAAATCTTAATAATTAGATAGCTGGCAATATAAGAAATATAAAAATAGGGATTTTGAAAAGGTCTCTTCACTCTTTCTTTTAGAGATGGGAGGAAGATCTCTCCCTTAACTGAACTTACTTAGTTTATGACATCTCCCATGGTTTTCAGGCCATAATGGTTGTTTTTTTGCAGTAATCATCACACTAAAATATTCTACTGGATGTATTTACTGAGAAACAACTGGTGTAAATATTTGGCAAGTCAGAAAACCATTTATTTGTGTGGGATGGCACAGATTTAAGTAATGGATGGTTTTGAGGAAAAAAAAATCAAATGCTGTGTGAAAGAATCATTACTTTTATCAAAAGTTCCTCAGGGTATTTCTATATTAGTTCAAGTATTGCAAAAGCATCAGTGTAAAAATGTGGAACTGACACAAATCCTCTGCATAACCAAAGGCAGTGCATGCATGTATTGAGTTCTGCTGGGTTGATTGGGCTTTTTTTTCCCTTTTACAATTCACTTCAGCTCTGCTCTGTGGTAACCAGAGGTGAGGCAGTCCTGAAAGAAGTGGTTCCCTGGTAGGAGTAAGGGGACCTCTCACAAGATCAGTAAGTAAAGAATTACATTTCTTATGGAGTTGCCTCTGCAACCCTCTGGGTAGCATGTTTTGTTTAGCTTTGCCTCAGTACACTGAACACCTACATAGGAGAAGTGCTTGTGTTCTCTGTGAGGGAAGGATAACCACTGTGATGCTATACATGTGCCTGCCATGCTTTCTGCAAGTCATTGCTGCAGTTGGTGTCTGATGATTTCATCACTTTAGGAGATGTAGAGCAATTGATTCTCATCCTGTCAGCTGCTGCTCCTGCACTGGCAAAGTGTGTCCAGGATCTGCAAAATTATCAGTAGAAAACTCCCTTAAATAACTGCTGAGAGAACATTGAGCATGTGCTGTATCCAAAGAACTGTTTATCTGTCATGAGTTTTCATATTTACTACATGTGCACTGAAGTCGTAGTTAACAGTTTTCAGATCCACAATTTGGATAGTATTTGGATAGCTTTCCCATAGCAAGTGTGAAAAAAAATAAGCCATATCTGGTGGTTTTGGCTTACATTTAGTCATGCTGCCTTTCTTAAAAGAAGTTTTAGTGTATTAAAACTTTATAGAGAAGTTGTATAAATGTAGAACCTTTAGAGCTCTTCTCTTGCATGTTTTACTCTTGTGAATCTCGTTTGATTTAAATTTTTGCCTACCTTACAGGAGGCTGTCAAATTGCATTAAGCCACCGTTGCGTTGGGTGTGTCAGATATAGGAGGATAAGTCAGAGAACACTCACTTCTTCCTTAGATACAGCTGCAGTGTGCAAAGAGACTGTGGATCACTGTTGAAGGAATGTGGTGCAAAAGGCAGCTGGATAAGATTAGTCAGCATGATCGAGTCATCAGTGCTCAGCCACTGACTTGTTCCAGGGGGTTGGGTGTTTTTGTGGCCATGTCATGGGAGAAAAAGCTTTGAGAGCACAGAGAATTTGCTGTTAAGCATCTGCAAAATTCTTCCCTGTTGGGGGAGAAGAGTGAAAGGCCCGTGCATGAAATAAATTGGGCAGTGGAGCTGGGAGTGGAAGTTGAGTATGAATGGGGATTAAGAACGGCTGAGATGGGGACTAAGAGCCTGTGAGAGGAGGACAAATGATTTATTAATGCAGTAGTAGCTGTAGTTAGAAGTGTTTTATTATATTCCTCTGCTAGCAATGCACTGAAAAATGTACATTCAAGTCCTGTTAATTAGTGAGTAAATACTTTATTTAAGGCATAACTAATATTCAGAATTCTCATCTTGAAGTGAGAAAAGCTTGATTGCTGTAAAGGGGTTGGTGTATTTCCCTATTACCCAGGCCTGATCTCTAGTAGTATTTTTTCTGATACTGTTTTATTAAGCTAACAATTGTATTTCTTAATTTGTGAGTCAGAGCATCGTATTTTAAAACAAATTGTACATGTATCTTAGCGTAAATTAAAAAAAAATACCTCATGGAAAGGTTAATCTTTTCTGAGTCTGAGGAAAGAAAAATGTAAGAGATGGGTTAGAAGCTCTAAATGTCTAATTCCTTCAGTCTGTAAAACCTTGATTGTAACACGCTTAGCTTATCTAACCTGAAAATCCGCTTGAACTTTGTTATAAGGAGCACACGCATATTTTGTGAGAAATAAATGTTTGCAGTGAAGTTTGTGAATGTATCAGGATATTTTTATTTAATAAATCAATGGCCATGCTACATGGGCTTAGAAAGGTACGAATGTTACAGGCTTAATCTTAAATACCACTCAAAAGATCAGTGGATGTTATCGTTTGACTTGATGGAAAGTGCAAAAGAACAGGAGATTTTGTAAGTTTAGCTTAAAGAAACAAAAAAGAAATATACCTGTAAATGTGTTCAGTATGGATTGGTATTTTCTGCAGAAAATATGGAAAGGAGATAATTTATTTCCTTCTTTCAGGTTGTCCTGTGTTAGGATTATGCCCTGTGAGTGAACTGGTTCTGTGTAATACTTTCATAAAACTTTATCATTTCCATGAGTATTTATTTGCAGCTGTACTCTGATTCATCATTGGTTTTTGTACGGAATTTTTTTAGAAGGGACAGGGAAAAGGTAAGAAGAAAACATGTGACTTTTACAGTGATGTGTCTCTGTAGGATTTGCTCCTATGCAAAGTTTGAACTTCTGTTATGGGTGAGGTAAATTTTTCATGGAACTGTAGAATTCCAATAGTTTCTTAGTAGAATAGATACTGAAATTTGCTCTCGCTTCAGAACACGTAGATGTTTTTCTGCTGAGTTTTTTATCTTGCCATGTTGTACTTTCTTTACCCCTTAGCTAGCTATGCACTATTTAATATAGAGGAATAAAGTAGTTTAAGGTATTAACTGTAAAGTACATCTATTAAACTCCTGCTTTTTATCTTAAAAAAAAATTTCTAGGCTGATGAAGAAGGGAAAAACCTGCTATGAAACACAGCTTAGCTATGGGATGTAGTTGAAACATTGCAAAGACTAGGGAGCAACTATTTTGACTTCTGTTCCAGCAGACTGTAGTAAATGTAACTAGGGCTGCTTGTCTTTCTGTCTCCTGTAGGTGAAATACATTCTTACTGACATCTGTTCTTTCATGTTGAACAGCGTTGTGCTGACATCTTCTTTTTAAATTCCTGTCTTTGTAGCACAGTTCAGTGTCTGTGTTTTCAGCCTTGCCTGTAAAGCTGGCTGCATGAATCAGAGCAGCTGGGTGGGATTTTGACGAGCACACTCTGGAAAAAGCATCTCGTGTGACCACCTCCTTTTGCTTATGTAAGAACAGTGGGATCACATGTCCACAGCAAAAATGTGGGCAGTTCCTTATTTGGTAGTGCATTAATAACCTTGATCTTGCATGAGTGTAACAGCAATTAAAACAATACAGTGTAGCTGAGTCGCTTTTCAACTGGATTCATTGTGTTTGCAGTTCATCTCTTAATCAAAGCTGATAAAATAGTTCATTTTCTACTGGAAATGGGTAACTTCTGTCATTATTAAAGAGGAAAAGCTCTAAGGAAACACAAGCAGAGTTTGCATAGGGATTGTGCAAGCATCCTTCACCCTCTCCCTCTTGTGTGTGACCTGTAATGATGATCCCTGTCATGTTTATTCAGTTATTTCTCATTGATAGCTTTTTAATTATGGTGGAAAAAAATCTAATGGTTTTGCAAGAGGAAAAAATAACTTGCAGACATGACTTCTGTCTGTTCCTTACTTATGGAACATGGCTGAAGTAGTGATGAAATTCTAGATGAGTCTGTCAGCCTTCTGTGTAAACCTGTAGAGTGTATTCATCGTTAGGAAAATATTTCTATAATGTGTTATGTTCCGCTAATGAATGTTCCAAACTGGCAGTGTGTTGGGGTAGTGTTTTTTGTTTTTTTTTTTTTTTTTTTTTAATAGAACATATCTAAATACCTAATGGTAGGCTGAGAACCATTGGAAAGACAGACTTCTGGTTCAGATCAGGTCACATATGAGTCTGTGCCAGCATCACAGAGACTTTTTTGCAAGAGCTAATCTGTGAGGAATATCTTTATTCTACAGGTGCCCTGGTTCTGTATTGCTGTATCTTTGCTAAGACAGCAGGTTATTAATTCTGTTGTTTGGTGGAAGAAACCCCATTGGGTTACTTTGTTATGGATGGAGGAATTGCTACTGTGGTCAAGGTAAACAGCAATAAATTGTTACAGGTGGTAGATATCCTCCTTTTTCTACAAATGAAAGGCTAAAAGAGGAGCTGTACTATACTACAGCCATCGAAGTAGATATTAAATAAAACATACTGCCTATCCTAATGTTTCCTGGGGGGTCAGAATTGTGATAACTGACTTTATGTAGGGTGTTGAAATAAATGCCTTTGAAACACGTTCAATTCCAGTTTCTTGAAGGGAAGTCAGCAAGGCTTATTGTGGAAACTTGTGCTGAGTTTTCCATTGTCCCTTTCCTGTTAATCAGTACATAGCACTGGTATTAGATCACAGCAGTTCTCCTACAGCAGGGTTCATTGGTGGAAGATCTGGTCGGGAGCCAGTCACAGCTCTGGGGTCTGAGCTGCCTGGCCTTGTGTCCAGTCCTAGCCAGCCCAGAGCAAATGTTACTTTGCTTTGTGCCAGCTGGCCCTGGGCTGTGGGTGGGGAATGCTGGACTGCAGAATGAGCTGCCCATTCTGTCCTTATATTTTTAGAGATATTTCTGCCCCTTTTGTGCTTGCAGGAGTGGGGCTGAATCCGTTTACTGTGAATGTCAAATTAAGCCTCACTTTTACTGAAAACAGGAATACTTGAAACATCTTCAGAAGTGTAACTAAATGCCTGTTTTTTAAAAAGTGTATTCGTTGTAAACACCAGCTCTCTATTTCACTGAGGTGGAAAACAATACAGATATACTTAATATTCACAGTTTATTTTCCAAGATTTGTGTAATAAGCATGTCTGCGGATCAGACAAGTACAGGTCTCCTCATTTTTTCAGTATTTTTTTAGTTGTCTGACATTCCTGCTCTGGTTTCTTTGTTAGGAAACTTGCAGTGCATCTCCTACATAGTATTTTTTCAGTGTCCCACTGACACCATTGTTGAGTCTTCAGTGTCCTTTGGCAGGGAATTCTATCACTTGTAGAACTTTTTCATTTTATTATTTGAACTGGCTTATTCTGACTCCGGCAATGTCTGGCAATGGGCATAGACCATAAACGATTCATTTCCTCCCTTCTCCATCATTTGTTGACCTTGCACACCTTTGTGACTACTTTGGTTTTTGGAGACTGAAGAATTCAGTCTTCCTCAGTTGTTTCTCGTGTGGAAATACTTGCATTTTTTTATTATTATTATGGTTCTCTGAACGTTTTTTATTTTAAATAATACACATGGTTTGGGGGAGCTGAAGCAGTCAGAATAGCTGTGTGTTAGAGTCTGGATGTACTACTGGTACTGTAGTGTTCACATACTAGAGTAATGTTTTCTGGTGTTTTTGTGTCCTAGTGTCTCCTAATACTTAATTTGCACTTTTTTTGTCTGGCTACTAAGCAGTCTGGTATTCTTTTTGACACTGCTCAGAATTAACCAGTACTTTTTTAACCTTTTATAAACAACATATATTGTGTTAAGTGATGTAGTCTTCATGCTGAGAAAACAGTGTAACATGGAAGCCCATGGCTATGTATAAAGTGTATGTAGATCCAGTAAATGAGTCCTTTGTGATGGTTTTGATAACATTCAGGGTCTGAGTGTGTTGGCACTTGAGAATTTGAAAGACTTGGATTGTAGAAGTATGTTTGCTGAAAACAGTTAACAGAAGGGCTAGAAGACTTTTAATAAAATTAAGAGCAGCTAGTCTTGGGGGGAACAGAACGTACACAAAGCATTAAGCTGTTGATCATTTTAAATATCTTTACTTGTTATATAACCAACAGAGATGGTTGGTGACATGAGTCAGAAACCTGACTAGTACAGTGTGATAAATATGTGATTAAGTCTAACTCTTCATTTGCATATGGGCTATTTCAGGACAGAATTCCTCGAGGCTTGGGTAAATTCCTGAGTGATAACCATCAGAGCAGCAGGTAATTAGGACCAAAATCCGGGCTTTTTATATGTAAAACTCAAAGAAGTTTGATGGTATTTTTCTGCTTTCTTTGCCCCAGGCTGATAACTTAAGTAGGGAATTATGCAGAACTTGTTAAAATCAAACATTTTCTTGGAGGAAACAGAGCTTCAACTTCGATGTGAATGTGGGGGGATATTTTGGTAATAACAGGAGATATTTTTCCTTACATAGACACTGTACTTTTCCATACAGATATTTACAAAAATATGTGTGACAGCATTCTTAACCACTTGAAGTTCGTATTAGTGTGTTAAACAGGCATAGTCAGTAATGTGAGAGAACCTGTTAAATGTCTTGCATGATTGGCATTTTTCTGACCACTCAAATTGAGTAAGAATCCCTTTACAGAAATACAATTGAAATGATAGGAATTGAAATGGACACAGAATCTAAGCAAGGAATTGAAAAGCACCTGCAGAATGTGTATTTTGAAGAAGAGGGAAGTCTTAACCTGTAGATGGAAATGATTTGTGTTACTTTGAATGTTTCCTTCTGAATTTCTAAGTCTGGTACTTGGCTAAAGTAGTTATTGCCCTCAGGAGAGGGAGTTAGTTGAGTTTTCATCAATCAGTCATTGCTGAGTCCCAAGAACTCTGCCTGCTTTCGAATAGTTGTTCATTCCTCCTGAGTGGTGAACAGTTGCCATGTGGAGGATTATTCCAAGAGTATTTTTGTTTATTAGCTATAGTAGAGATTGTGACTTAGCAGACAGGAATCAGGTATGAGATGTAAGTTTGCTATGTCCAGATCGGTGTGTAATGGAAATAATAATTTCCTCAAGAAAACTAATTAAAAATTTAAAAGTAATTAAAAAATTGCTGACAGTCGTCTTGTCATGTAGTCTTTTCCAAATAAAATTAAAGACTATATGAATCACATGCTTAAAAATTCATTTTTGAGATTCAAAAGTGGTAATAGTGCATCTCTGCTTTGAGATTTTGCACTAGAGATATAAATTCTGGAATGTGTATTTAAAGTAAGCTTTTCCACAAAAGACCATAAAAAATAGGTCCTTTGACCTGTTGGTGGAATTTCATGTATGTTTCAGTAATATAGACACTGTTTTAAAAGACATATTGCTAATAAAAAATAAAAAATATTTTTTGTTGATGCTGGGACTGGTATAACTTGTATATAATAAACTTAATTGTAAGTTGTGTGGCATTTCAGTTTGCTTTTATGATTATTCATTTAAATGTAAAATCAGCCCCAGAATCCTTATGTACCATTAACTTTTTACTTCTGTCACCATCGCAGTTTCCACAGAGAACTGAAGTTAAAAATTCGATGAATTTGGTGCATACTGGGGTATGAAGTGCATGACTAAATGAAGCTTTTCTTTTAGGGCTATCAATTAGAAAGAACTGTTACACTCTGCAGGTTTCACTTTGCATTTTCTGTTACATATATTTTTAAAAAATCCAACTAACTGTTGCTTCTGTTGTTAACTCCAAAATTTATTTCTGTGTATGAGACCAGCTACTGAATAGTTCTGTGGTGAAACTGTTTAATAATAGAATTCATGAGTGGGGCTGGCATGTACCAGGTCTTATTCACAATATAACATGTATATAAAGTACAAACATAGCTCAGGCAACAACTACATCCAGTTAAAGATGGTAAGAAGAAGAGTTGTCTTTTTTTTTTTCTGGGAAACAATGGATGATGTTACAGGAATTTTTTTATTGTATATGGGTGTACTTTTTTCAAACCATTGTAGATGAATATAAATTTATTCCATTCATTAATGTGGGTTTACACATACTATGATATTTAATTGTGAAAGCTTTTCCTGGGAAGGGATTTGGCTCCTCTGCCTTGACATTTATGTGCACATGTGTATTTATAGTTGTGATCTGTCTGGAATTTGCCTTTGTGGTTTTGTTTGCTCTGTAATTTGTTCTGTGATCTAGTCCTGTCTTTCTCAGTTTTGTTTCTGTGGTTTAATAAGTGAGAAGTGCAGAAAAAATGGCTTAATTTAAAGGAAATAATGAGCATTTTTATTCAGCTTCAGTGAATATTGCCACTGTTTTGCCTTAAAAGCTTTTCCTTAAAATAACATACTGGTGCTAATTTATAATCTGTAATTTGAGTTCGGTATTTTATTATAATGAGTGTTTCCGTAATTGATCTTAGTTGTTGTTGTGAAGGTTTCTTTAAAGAAAAAAAGCAGCTGATTCAAAGCTGATGTTGTCAGTACAACTGTTTGAAGGGCTGGAAGTGGTGTGACCCTGCCCTCACTTTCTGCCAAACAAGATGTATTTGCTCTTGGCCATATGTACGTGAGTTAAACTGTGGTTGTTCTGAGAGAATAATGAAAAAGACATTTTAAAGCAACAATTCTTTTGCTGAAATACTAACTCACGTGGAATGCAGTAGTCAGACTCTCTCTGAAGTGGAACTGTTGAACAGTTTTCAGCTTCCTAGTATGTATCTCATATGCATTTTTAGATGAAAAAAGTCTAGTATTAAAAGTGAATGTCACAGGATTTGATCAAAGAACATAGAAAATCCTCTAGGTAAGAGATTGCTTATATTGGGACAGTTTTATAATCGTCTATTTGACATTGTAGTAATATGTTACATTTGTAGATGTACAGTTTTTTCCCCCCAGTCAACATTAAAAAGCTTGAACTGAAATTCCTTTTTTTTTTTTTAATTTATACAGTAACAAAAATCAGTGATGTAAAGAAGCACTGGCCAAATACAGGCTGTTAACTTTCTCTCAGTGCAGAATAGGAGTGCCATGACATTACCCTGAAGTAGCTTGTAAGAGCAGAAAGGCATGTCTGAGGCTGCCTGGTTTGGTGGAAAGTTGTTTTACAGGGTTGACTGTAACCAAGAACTTCATAGATACCACTTGATACTGGAATGATGATAACTTTCTTCTGTGTGTGGCTGAAATGGAATGTAGCTGTTGGATTTGAAGACTGTATAAACAAAGAACTGATGATATAGAGGGTTAATTGAGTCATAATGTGATATAGCAGTTGGAGAATTAATGTGGTAGAGGGAGGAAGAAAGTTAAGTGTTGGTGAGGGGGTTTTATCTGTTCTGGGTTTGAGGTGCCTTCCCAGCTGAGCATATTACTGGATTTGTATGTCTGAGAAGTTCCTTAGCTTTCTTTCAGGAGCATGCTTAATCAAGTCTTGGATTATGGCCTTACCAATTTTATAGTTGTGCAGTTCAGTGACTTGCTTCTGGAAGGCTTGAGTGAGCTGCAGGACTCACTGCTGCTGGCTTGTCACAGCGGAGGGCAGCCGTGGCTGTGCAGGATCTCCGGGGCTGTGTGCTCTTAATGCTGCCTGAGCAAACCCCATCCAATCCCAGAACCTTCATTCACACTGGAGGTGAGAGTCCACGTGGGAGGTGAGCTCATATCCCAGTGTGGCCTGAGCAGGTGTGCAAACGCTGCAAGTACCTGTGGGACGGGGACACGAAGTGCCAGTCTCTGAAACAGGAGGTGACTGCAATGCCAGGATTCTGGGAAGTGGGCTCACTGACAGAAGGCCCTGTGGTGTTTCCAGGTTCTGCTACAAAAGGGGAAGACAATTGAGGTAGAAATGCAGAAACTTGTCTCTGTTTGAGACAAATTTAGGAGGAAGCATCTCTAAAGGGTGTCTCTTCTGAGGAGTTTCAGCAACCCGTCCCCCCCCAGGCTTTCACAGGTTTGAAAGGATTTTCCTTGGAGAAAGTGAAAAAACAAAATTGTTTATTTAACAAGCAGAGTGCTCACGGAAGAACAAAATAATCCCATGAAGGAGTTCATATGTTACACAGTAGGTAGTGACCTTATCTGGTTTCTTAGGGGACGATTACTCAGGCATTTAAACAAAAGATATTCAAGCATATGGGAAACAAAATCTTCTCATCGTCTAGAAGAATGTTTTTCTAAGTATATATGGTAACAGGGAAGATAGAACTATAGCAGTATAACAAAATATTTACTTGTGGTTTTTTAAGGCTGTTTTGTTTTCTGTTTATCAATGCTTATTTGAAGGCACTCTAGGGCCAGAAGTCCTTGAAGAGAGTACATGAAAGATTTTCCTTTCTTTTCTTTTTTCTGGAGACTAATATGGGATAAAATAACAAAAAGAGCAGCAAAGAACTGCAAATGTTAGATATTTGGAGTTGTAAAAATCCAGCTGCTCTAATACGACAAAGTTGGAAGATGTAAAGGCTTACCACACTTATCAGATGGATTTCACTGTCTCAAGAAGTGCTGGTGTGATTGGATGTACCCAGATTATTAGTAGCATAATTATTAGATGTCCATCTTATGCACACTAGTCTTTCAATAATAATATTGAAAGTTTTCTCTGCTTTTAAGAAGTATGTCTGTCTGTTAGAAACTTTAAAGAGCTCAGTAAGCATGTGAGAGGAGCAGTGGCCTATGTGTATTTTCAAAAGATCTCTGTATGATGAAAGGAAGGTCTCAACATGAAGAAGAAGGGACATGCTTTCTGGAATTGACTCTTAAGAAATACAAGATTCTGGAGTATAAATTCATTCTGACATGAAGATCTCATATAGGGCAGGAAGTAGAAGTAATATAGTCATTGCTGTACATCCCACTCGGAATCTTAAATAGTTTAATTTTTAGGGAATAACTTACATCATTATGGTATAACTTGGCACTCAGGCCAGAAGAACATGTCCGCCTCTGTAGGGAGAGAAAGGATGCCTGAAGACTTAGTCACTGTGATACTGGGTGAAAAGTCCCGGTGTAACTTCGTTGTTACCAGAATTTGTTCTGGAAGTTTTAAGAATTAAGGTGAAGAAACTTTTTATTTAAGGAGAAATTCTGATTATTGTGGCTTTTAATGAAACTCTTGAAATGAGTTACTGTGTTGTTACAAAGTGGGGGGATGTTTGCACATAGAATCTCTCACTAAGCCTTGTTAATTGCACTGCTTGAGTATTTCTGTGATACTTAAAAGGGGACACAGTGCTTAATACAATATTTGTAGTGGAGAAAATGTTGAATTTAGGACGTGGGTGTCAAAGAATTTATCTGAAATACTAATTCTAAATTAACTAAAAGAGCACTTTTAAAAGAAAGGTGAAAAGAAAAGGGTGATTTAGTGAAAGAGTAGCTTTATTCTAGGTGGATCTCAGCAACAACTTCTTCCTTCAGCTGTAAAGGTAATTGATTCTATAACCCTGTGACTCCCACTGTGCCAAAAATGCAAGTGAGTCCTGAGAGATTTGGTGGCAAGGGGAGCCAGTTCCTTCTTTTGATACCCTTTGGCCTCTTTTACATTTGAAATCGTAACTACATATATGCTCAAAGTTCTTGCTTTCTAAAATACTCTGGTGAAATTTTGACTTTATTCTCTCTTTACCTTTTCACACATACTGTAAGGAGAATGTAAAGAACCCCAGATAAATAATTAGGCAAATCGTGTGTATGCTGGAAGGAATCTAGTAAATTCTATTGCAGACATTGGGAAAGATAATGGTGTGAGGATTAGGAAGATGATGCAAGTTAAGAAAGTGAAGTTCCAAATCTTTTTCTAGTACTTTCTGGTTAAGGAAGCATTTTCTGTTGCTTCTGATCAGTCTCTTGCAAGTTGGAGCAGGTTCTAGAAAACGGCTTCAAATATAATGCTCCCTGCCTGAGTCAGAGGATTAGTGGGTTTTATTGTTAGAAGGAAGGCAGCTGAGCTTAATTACCTCCATAATAGTAACTTCATAATTCAGCCTAGAAATGTCTTCATACAGACAATGTCTAGATATGACCAAAAGTATTATATTTTAACACTTTGTTCCAGGGAGGAGCCATTTTTCAGTTGTGTTAATCTGTCATCTAGTTCATTGCCCTACTGATAAATGTAGCTGATTTTTTGACCTATAGCTCTTAACAGAGGAACGAAAGAAATCTTGCAGGCTAAAACTTCACAGCATTTTCTCTGTGGAGCATGAGAAATACTTCAGTAGTAAAATTTGTTTTGTATATTTTAAAACAAATGTGTAAGAACTAAATATTTTTCTGTTATTAGCATCTCATCAGATGAAAGCTATTTGTTTGGTATATTGCCATACTTGTATAATAATCTTGGTATTTCCTATTCTACAGAAGAAGGCTGAGACAGGATTTACATTTTGATCTGCTTTAATTAAAAGTGTCCTGAGTTGTGGTAAACAAAGTAGTATTTTTTTGCTCAGATACATTTTTATTGCTTAATGGTACATGGCTATGGTCAGCTATGGTTGAGGGTGGCTTAATTTTATTTTTAAAGAAACAAAACTTTGTTTTCTGAAGCTTTGTCGTTAATTTGGGTGTAAAATTCTTCATAGCCTTTGCTGGAAAGGGTTACAGCTCGACGTTGGTATATTTGGAAAAGAGTTATGTACAACTGTCTCTATAGAAACAGTGAAGTAAAATGCTATAATTACTCCGGATGGGCTGCAGCGTCTCTTGGGGCGGACAAGCCCTCAGAGCGTTCCGGCTTGTGCTGTTAGCGAAAGGCGCTGGCGTCGCTGCGGCCGGGACACGGAGCCGGGCTCTGCGTGTGCGCAGGCGCGGCAGGGCCGGAGCCGTGCGGGCCGGAAGTGACGTCCCCGCTGTTCTAGAAAGAGCGCAGACACGTCCCGGGTGGGAGGGCTCTCCCGGGGCTGTGCCGTGCCCAGCCTGTCATCGGTTATAAATCGCCTACGGGGGAAGGAATGAAATACGGAGAAGCTGTCTGGTCTTTCTGTAGTGTAGCGTAGAGTTTGTTGTTTTGTAGCAGCTCTGTTTGTTTCAACTCAAAAGTTTGGTTTTTATTTTTCCTTCTCTAGCATCTCCACCTTGCTAAGACACTGGACGCTGCTTTCTTTACAGCAAGGAAAGTCTGAATTTCTCCAGCGCTCAGGATGGGGAAAGATTACTATTCTATCCTGGGAATTGAAAAAGGGGCTTCTGATGAGGATATCAAAAAGGCTTACAGAAAACAAGCACTGAAATGGCATCCAGATAAGAACAAATCTCCTCATGCAGAAGAAAAATTCAAAGAGGTTGCAGAAGCTTACGAAGTGCTGAGTGATCCCAAAAAGAGAGACATTTATGATCAGTTTGGGGAGGAAGGTATGTATGTCTCTTATACTTTGATTGGTCACTTTCATTATATTGAAAGAAGCAAAATAGACATATGAAGACATGATGTGTTCATCTTTAGGCAGTGTATTTGTTTGTCTCGTGAGATTTTAAGTATAAAAATGCATTGCTAGGCTTTAATGCTGGTAGTTTTAATTTCTTAATTTAATGGGGTTTTTTACAAACCCCAAATACCTGACAGGCAAAAAGTTACAGAACAGAAAAGGTTTCTATCACCCATGAATAGCTTTCTGTGGTCTCTTACTGCTGCCTTCCCTTGTGAGAGCACTTTTTGAGATGCAGTTCAAAAGGCATGTATTCTTTTCTTTAATTTTTGCTTAAGGGCAATCTGCTTGATCTAGGCAAAGCAGTCCTGAGCAGAAGCCCAGGTGTCCAGCCTGTAGTTGTCCTTGGCTTCCTGCCTGCAGAGGAAAGAATTTGGCTGATGTCATGAAATACCAGAGCAATTTTTTAGCTTTAATTGTAAACAGTGATAACATGCCAAGAAAATGAGCCCTCAGAAATGTCACATTTATCCTAAAATGGTTATCTGGAGAGGATTATTTTTTTTTCTTCATTTTTGACCAACATGACTTTCAGTCTTATGATTGAGCAACAGAGGAAGTCATTAACGTCCCTTGCCATAAATGTGTATGGTATCAGGAATTCTATTTAAAATAACTTCCGTTGTGACAAGTGGCCTGCTCACTGATTTGCTCGGGGCTGTGTTTTTTGCAATTATAAAGAGGACGTTTAAATAGCAGTATTTAGTATTTTGGGCACAGATATAAAGTATGATATTTCAGAACGTTGAATGTGGGAATACCTCCTGATGCCCCAGTTGCTCTCTAAGCCCTTCTAAGAGTGTAATTAGTTGTTGTAAGGGAAATGCAGGGGGTTGGGGTCTGTAGGAAGGAGGAAACTTCAGTGTTTTTATGGCCAGGAACTGGATGTACCTTCAGTAACTTCTGGCTAGCTATTCCAGGGGGTGTCCTTGTGCTATCACAGATTGAATCCCCTGATGTGCATGTTTGACATTAACAGTAGTGTGACAGAAGGATGTACTATAGTTTGCTAAGTACTTTTGCTCTGGTCTGATGCTGAAATGGGGAAAGCATTCTAATGTCGTATTTGGTTAGTGTTGGTACCCAGCATTAAGGTTATGCGTGAGGACACTGAGCTAAAAAAAACCCCAACAAACCCCTCTTTCAAATTTGTAGAATGCCTCCCTCATAATAGAAGCCTTCATTTTTCTATGGTTATGAAAGTATGATAGCAGCTGTAGTTTTGAGTTGGTCTAAGACTGAAAAAAAACCAAGTTAAAAAAATAAGCACTGTAAGTTTGGAGATAAAAGTCTCTTAAGAAGACTTTCAGTGGTTTGAGAAAGTACCTTAAAATGGTTAGTGCAGAAGAGCACTGTTATGAGGAAATACTTGATCACCCGTTGGGAAAAAGGCATTGGAAAAAAAAGTTATTTTGGCTTGGTTTGGAATGGGAGCAAAGGAAGTACAAGAGAATTTTCAGTGAGAATTCTTGGCAGGAATGAATGAGATTTAGATCTCTCCATGTGAAAGATAGAACAAAGCTATTGAGAACCTTCTGATTTTTTGCAGACAGTGATAGGGTATACAAGGTTTTTGTACCCAAGTGGATCTTAGTAAGTTCCATGATGCTTCTATTTGTGGCTGCATTGAAGAGACTTCCCAGGATTTGTACCTGTTTTATATCATAGGAACACAAGCTGTGATAATTCTGGGATTCTAAATTGAATATTAAAGAAGCATATATGTGCTTGACTTTTGGCATGTTACCTTTTACTCAAAACAAATTGCAGGAAAATGGGTGAAACTAATTAACACTGAGTTTCAGCTGAGCTATAGAGGCTATGGAATATGTTGCCTATGATAGTGAGTAATTTTCCCCAAAGTGACCTTTTAGAAGGATGCAATTCCAAAAACACTTTGCAAAACAAGAAGAGATCAAATCAAGCAAGCCTGTCTTCTGCTCTTAAGATGCTAATTCATTAAAATAACTGGTTTCAATCACATTAAATAAAATTGGCACTGTCAGAATACGTGTTCTTCTGAAGTAAGTCCTTCTAAAGCTTCAGAAACTTTGATGCTGTTCAGGCTATTTAAGTGCTAGTTAGTACCTCATATTCTCAAGGTGAATCCTCCTTGAAAAGCAGACCTTTCTACTCCAGATATCTTTCTGACTCATCAGTCCTGATATCATGACACTGTACAGCAGAGGAAAGCTTATGCTAATATCCAATTTGTTTTTAACTTTGCTTATTTTTCCTGTTTAGGTCTCAAAGGGGGAGCTGGAGGATCTGATGGCCAGGGTGGTACCTTCCGGTACTCCTTCCATGGCGACCCGCATGCTACATTTGCAGCTTTCTTTGGTGGCACAAATCCTTTTGAGATCTTCTTTGGGAGGAGGATGCCTGGTGGCAGAGACACTGAAGACATGGAGGTGGATGGTGATCCCTTTGGATCCTTCACTAGTTTCAGTATGAATGGTTTTCCAAGGGAAAGGAATACAGTTGGCAGCCAATTACGTCGTAAACAAGATCCCCCTGTAATCCATGAACTTAAAGTGTCACTGGAAGAGATCTATCACGGCTGCACGAAAAGAATGAGGATTTCACGTAAAAGGCTTAACCCAGATGGTAGAAGTGTCCGAACAGAGGACAAAATTCTTACCATTGAGATCAAAAGAGGATGGAAAGAAGGCACCAAGATCACTTTTCCAAAAGAAGGCGATGAAACACCCAACACAATTCCAGCTGATATTGTTTTTATCATTAAAGATAAACCTCACTCTCATTTCAAGAGAGATGGATCAAATATTGTCTATCCCGTTAAGATCAGCTTAAGGGAGGTAAGTTTCTCTTGTGATAGAACTCTAAATGTTTGACATTATTACAATATGATATAGTGGTTAAAGCTGTATGGTAGCTGTGAAATTTGAGGATTTGGAGGTTGGGTGGTCTTTTAAAATAGTTTTGCTTTTGTGTGTGGCTGGAGAGCAGAGTCATTTATAATGGAAACAATAGCTGTTTTGATAAAAATGGAGTATTATTTCAAGCTGTTCACTGTAGAGGCGGCACAGGATAAGGGTGGAAGGGTAAGAATAAAGGTTGAGATGTCTCAAATCTTCATACATAACCCTTCTAGCTAATGGTGTATTAGGCTGAAGTGACAAATGCCAATGAAGAAGTACATCCTATGCAGTATACTCCTTGCTGCTGTGATATGATTGCTACTTCTGTAGGACAAACTAGAAATGTGTTAAGTATTTTCATTGCCAACAAAGTCTCCCTTTTTAGCTCATAAGTTACTGCAGTGTGATTTCAAACTACATAGAGATTGATTTCATGAAGATAAATAATTGTGAGCAGGTGTAAGAGGAGCTATATATAACAACAAAAATATGGTATAGCTTTTTAAAATTCAACTCCAGGTCAATACATACTGGCTTTCTGAAGGAAAAGTCAGAAAGACAACTTTCCAGAGTTCTTAAGAGTCTGAAGCCTCAACATAATCATCATTTAAAAGATGTAGCTGAGTGTGTGCAATGTATGTTTTCTTCTTAATTAGTATCAGGTGGAGAAATAAACTTGCTTTCATTATAAGCTTTGTGTAAATTAAGCTACCTTAAAGGATTCTACAGTAAGTGTGAAGTGAGGTGAAGCACCTAAAGTAGTGAGGGAGGGAGATAAGACAATATTTAATGTTAATGTGGGCAATACAGTTCCTTCACAGATAAAAGCCTATTTAGACTCATTGCATGGTTATGTAAATTGGACACTATCAGTGTAGACTAAGTGTGCTGAATCAGGTGAAGTTGCAGGGATCAAAATCATATTCTCAGAGATCCTAGTAATGAAAATAAACTGTTGGATAAATTAGAAGGTCTGTAATGTTCTGATTTTGGTGCAACAAAATTATTGTTTGAATTTCTTTAGGCACCAGAAATATTCACATAAGACAGCTATGAAATTTGAAATGCCTCTGCTTATAGACACTTGAATGTTCTGAAATTCGATATACTATACTAGAGGTTGATAATGTATTAGAAAAAGGGTCCTGTGCAATGTAAACAAAGAAAAAGTGAAATGGGATTCTAAATTTCTGATGGAAATTTAGAAGACATCTGTAGAGAAGTATGAGTGAGGAGTTCCCTCTGCTCAGCTCTCTTATTATTTAATAAAGTCTTTGAAGGCCATAGATGCTCAATTACCCTCCAATAGCCATTGTGTAACATTCATAAATTCAGTAATATTCAATGACAAATTGAAATTTTCTCATTTTGACAGAGGAACATTGTGTTTGAATTTTGACATCTCAGAAGTGCACAGGAGAAATACTATATAGAATTCTAGTCACTTTTAAATAATCCAAATTCATTTCTGGATACAAAAAAGTTCTGACCAATTTCTTTTTCTCATATTACAATCTTTCTTTAGGCTTTGTGTGGCAGCTCTTTCAATGTGCCAACGATAGAAGGAAGAACCATACCCATGACAGTCAATGAAGTGGTAAAGCCTGGGATGAGAAGAAGAATTATAGGATATGGTTTGCCATTTCCCAAAAATCCTGACCAGCGTGGAGACTTAATTATAGAGTTTGAAGTAATTTTCCCAGATAACATCTCTCCAGCATCAAAAGAAGTACTTAGGCGAAATCTTCCAGTTTCATAAAACGGAAGACTGTGTGTGTCAACAGATTAAAATAGGACACTGGAAATGCAGAAGACTGGCGAGTCTGTGCTTTAAAAGTGCAATCTGTAACACCTAGTGGAATCTTTGTTTTTTTTTGTTTTGTGGGATGGGTGGGGGGAAAATACTGTAATGCTGCATGAGAAGAAAAGGGTTTAAGTAGAAGTCATACAGGTGAATTCTGCAGTAAAAATTACAGGGAAAACCACTCATTTTGTTTTACATCTTCCTAATCAGCAAAGTTTAGTCATTATTTTGCTTAATATAATTGCAGTAATTTTTTTATAAAGTCATTGCGTATTTCTGGTAAAGTACTTGAGCTTCCAAGTACATTATTTCTTACATCATCACCGTGTCTATAACATTACACATTTATACAGAAGTTTGAGATCGTAGTAGAAATACACAAAGGTATAAATATTTTAAAGAGCAAAACATGAGAGAGATCATTTCAGTATGTTGCCTTCCACTGCACAAAGCATAGGCCAGAAAAAATCAGCTTGGACTCTTGAACAGCCCCCCTGTGCAATGAAAGCCTTCTCTTTATTGCCCCTGGAAGTTTCAGGACTGCACTGTGTGTGTGTGGCAAAGGGCACGTGGCCTAAGGAGCCAGGGTAGCCATTTGCTGTGGGGTAGTTCCTCAGCCTTCAGGCAGAACAGCAAGAAGAGATTCTTCAAGGACATGAACAGCAAAGAGTGAGCCTGCTGTCCAGTGGGGCTGGTGACCCATGACATGGAGAAGGCTGAGGTACTCTGCTGCCTTTGCATCAGTCACTGCCAGTAAAATAAGCATGCAGGAATTCCAGGCCCCTGAGACTAGAGGGGAAATCCAGAATCTTGGTGAAGGACTGGGTTAGGGTGCATTTTACCTGGAAATCTGAGCCTGACAGATTGCCTGACACCCGAGTGTTGAGGGAGCTGGCTAATGCCCTTGCAGGGCCACTTGTTTATCTTTGCATGGCCAGGGAGATTGAGAGATGTTCCGGTAGACTGGAAAAGAGAAAATACCACTCTTAAAGAAAACCTAGAAGATTTGGGAATCTATAGGCTAATCAGCTTCACCTAAGCCCTTGATAATATGATGGAAAAGAATCCTCCTGGAAAGCATTTCTAAAAGGTGGTCAACATAGATGTACAACAGGGAAATCTTGCTTGACCAATCTTACTGCCATCTACAGTGAGCTTTGGGGATGTTGGGAGAACAGTCTGTGTTGTTTACGTTTTCATCAGTAGACAGGCTGATGGAGTACAGGTTAGATAAGAGGAAAGTGAGATGGATTAAAAGCTGGCTGAATGAGGGGGCATAGGGGGTTTAGTCAGTGGCACAAAGTCCAGTTGGAGGCAAGTCAATAGTGATGTACACTGTGGCTCAGTACTGGGGCCAGTACTGGTCAGCATCATTAATGACCTGAATTATGGGATGGTGTTTACAAATCATATAAACTGGGAGGGGTAGCTGGTGCCACTAGCTGATGTACTGCCTTTCAAAGGGGCCTCAACAGGCTGAAGAACTGGACAGAGGATTTTCATGAAGTTCAGTACGGGGGAATGCGAAGTTTTGCTCCATTGGGGGGTAACTGAGGAGCAAACTGTCAATAACCTGACTGTGAGCTGGCAATGCAGCCTTGTGGCACCAGAGGCCAAAGCTTTCCTAGCAGGTGAGGGGAGATGATCCTTCCTTGTTACTCTCAGCACTGATGAGGATCTATCTGGAGTACTGGACTCCCTAGTACTTGAAGGATATAAACTTAGTGGAGCAGCTCTAGCACGGGACTGTGTATGAGAGGCTGAGAGAGGTGGAACTTGCCGGCGTGAGGAAGAAAAGACTTGAGGGAGATCTTGGCACCTGGCAGGAGGGAATGAAGGTGGCGGAGCCAGGCTCTTCTCAGTAGCTTTCAGTGACAGGACTAAATGGACACTAGTTAGGGATTCCATCTGCCCCCAAGGAAACACATTTTTACTGAGAGGATGGTCAGGCACCAGAACAGGTTTCCTAGAGAGCTTGAGGAGTTGCTATCCCCGGATGCTCATAGCCTGACTGGACTTTGTGCAGAGCAACCTGCTCCAGCTGACCATGTGTGAGCAGGAGTATTGGACTACATGATGCTAGGAGGTTTCTTGCCGGGTTGGAAAGCTACACAAAGAACACTGTAAAAGCATTTGGCTAGGGCAGGTATTTAAGGATCATGCTGATCTCAAGTATTTATTCTCTTCAAAGGCCAAACTTTACACCCATGAAGAAGGAAGAGCTAGGTCCTATCTAAACTCAAGTGTGCTTAGAGTTAATGTGGGATAGGAGTTGCCCAGAAACTTTCATATGCTTGAATTATTTTTTTTTAAAGTCAAATATGAGTTAGTTGTCTTTAGAGTTAACAGGTGCATAGAGAGATGGAGAGCCCTCTGTAATAGTTTAGTTTTATAATACAGTAATAGGGCTGGTTCCCTTGGTTGCAGCATGTTATTGGTGAAAGAAATGCCTTGTGGGCATGCTTTATTACTTGAGTTTAAAACCATAGTACAGTGCTTTAACAACACTTTCAAAGGGTTTGGGGTTTCTTTTGTTGTTGTTTTTCATAAAATATTTCAAGATTTGCTGTCAGCATTTTGCCTGTGGAAATTTAGAGGTTACCTGCTCTGAAGTAGCCTAAGAAATAGCAGTGTTATATATGTGACTCTGCAGGAAAGTAAATTGTACGGAAGTTGGGATTTAATTTACAATAATTTTTAATGAGTGTAAGAAGAATCCAATTTCTTTTACTTCAAGGAGTAGAATTTCTGTGGGGTATTGTTCAAGTCATTTTTCAACTGCAGATCTCTTCATGCAGTATCAGTTAGTTGTAGTCCCATGTCGGCAGGAAGTAAACAATTGCTGGAGCAGTATCACAAAGAAAAATAATTGCTGCTTAGTGCTTCTGCATATTGTTAATACTATATATTGTTTGTTGAAAAAATTTCCATTTCAGTATGTTCCGTATTGCATTTCTTACGTGGTTTTTAAGTAAAAAGTGTAAAGTTGGTTTTTAACTTCCTCTTATTATTTTGTTATGATGGCAAATGCTACAAGCTACATGACTTTAAAGCATATCAACCTAAAATACCTGTTTGTCATTTTAAAAGCTAATGGAATCAACCATTTTGTAATCCGGGATCTTGTAACCATATCCAACTTGTAAAAAAAAAGTTACAGCAACTAGGACTATTTTTTTGTAACCATCTTCAGGTAAGAGGAGTAGTGTTAAATTGATGAATTGCAGTATCTTGTGTATTTAGAGGTGTATATATATATATATGTGTATAGCAAACTAAACTTTTCCAACTGTTTTCAAGCTCAAAATATAAAACTTATAAGACTGGTATGAAATAAATGCTTGTATTTCTTTTCTTATGGAGAGGTAACAAAGTATATGTTTCAGAAACCAGCATGTAGAATTACTTCAAAATATGAGAGGAAGCATTAATATCTATCTAATCCAGGATTCACAAAAAATATTTTTCTAATCAAAAATATGCTTAAAAGCTATGTTTTAAAACCCACTTGATTATTTAATAAAGCTACTTGGGAGAAGGAAACATATTTGGTCAACTACTATATTTGTAACTACTAAAATACATGAAAATAAAATGGTCATTCATGAAATTGGGATGGGTTTTTGATCTCTTGAAGGTTGCTTAGGTGCCATAGAAAGTAAAAGTCATTTAGTTGCTTTGGAATTCATCCAGCAAGTCTCAAAACCTCTGCTTCTAGAAATGCTTTTGTGATCTCACCAACATCAAGCCTTAGGATAACCTCAAGCTGTTGGAAGTGTAGGTCAAGCTACATTTTAACCCTTTCTCCTTCCTGCCATGCAGAGGTACTCTACTTGCTCCACAGCTTTCTGCTATTGTCATAAGTTAGCCAAGACTCCATTTTCTTCATGTGGGAAAAGCCAATTCTTTATTCACAAAGCTTATTTTATACTGTTTTCACAGATCCCATGTGCAGCACCTATTAGCTGGTAGTTTTCTTACTACTTCATTTTTTGGTCAGAAGGTGATTTGTGTGTATGTGCTAAGATTCAGGTTGCTTACATTTTTCCTTTATGGGTTCTCATGGAACAGATCTTGTTTACACTGATGCACTTCTTTTCCAACCCAAGAATAGGTTGTTGTGTTAACGAACCTTTAATACCAACATTGTTTTCACATGGGAACTTGCAGATTGCTTAACTACACTTAGAAGAGGTGACAGGCTAGTTATTAATTTAATGAAGCAGGCCTGATTTTTTGAGGCCTTTCTTTTGTAATTCTACCTGTGACAACATTCTGCTGTCACGAGGGAGTTACCATTCCATTCTTTCACTCAGCCATTTTTGTAGTAGCTGTGCTGAAAGCTTCCTGAAGCCTATTTGTGGTGTGTTGAACAAATGCACCCCATTCTTTTCTAGTACATCTAGTGCATCTTATGTACTAGTCTGACTCACCAGAAGCAGACTTTTTGGGGGGTCAAATAAGCTTTCCTTAATCAGCAAAATTTGCTGTAACTTGAGGTGAAATTCTGTGCACTTGAATTCATATGCTAGACCTAAAAAATACAGGCCATGAACATGACAATGTATATATAATTGAGACAATTTTACTTTGCCAGTAAATAAATGCTAGTCCTTTTTTGCAGCCGACATGAGTAGTTCTTACTGTATTGCTTCCTGACCACATCCTATAGAGTGAGGGCATTTGTCATATAGCCACTTCCTGTTCAGCACCCAGACTGAGCAAATAGCAGCACTAATCTCCTCATGAGGTGGAGAATCTCAGCTCTTCATTTAATCAGATTGCTCAGCAATAGACTGTTGGATGGCATGATTTGTTTCCTTCAGGCTTCTGCAATTAAATGCTCTATTATTTAAACAGTGAAAATAGAGATGTATTGTTGATCCCCTTGGGTGTGGAAGGTATTAGTGCCCTGTGCTTGTTGCACTGGAATTACTGGCTTACCCAAGGGAGG
>JANPWX010000010.1:2191557-2262241 GCA_024734555.1 Trochalopteron elliotii
GCCCGGATCGGAGCGGCGTTCGGCATCCACCCCGCCCAGGTAGGGCCGGCAGCGCCGCGGCCGCGTCCCGCCGGGCCTCCGGAGGCGCCAAAGGGCACCAGGGCTCTTCCCACCCGCGCTGCCCGTGGGCGTCCTGTCACGGGCTTGTGTGGACATGCCTACTTTACGCTTCTTGCGAGGAAAAAACTCCCTTTGCTATTCCAAATGAGCGTTACCTTACGGGAAAGAACATAAGTGTGACTGCATTTAACTCTTACGTGGTTAAAACAATGGTCCCCTTGCCCGAAACTCCAGGGTCTCGGTTGACGTGTTGCCAGCTGCTGTTTGACACAGCTCTTAGGCACTATTTCATTCCAGTTTAAAAAGGGACAACAGATTTATGAAGCTAAATATCCAGAATGAAGGCATTGAAGGGGCGGGGGTGTGGTATAAATGCCCTGAATCGTACTACATTTTAAAATTTTAGCTGAAAGTGATGTTTGGAAAGTTTTCTGCTTTATCAGGTAATTATTTTTAAAAGGCTCACTGTTCAAATGGAGTTATTTAGGTCTGTAACAGGGTTCTTTTTAAAGGCTTTTAAAGGCTTTTTGATCTTTTTTTTTCTGAGCCATGTTCTAAACATTTGTTTGGATAAGGATTCATTTGTGTTTGTAAATGCATTGTTTTCTCTTAGTTAAAAGGTAGTGGTGATATCAAGTTCTTCCTCTGTGGTTCTGTGAACCTTAACCTCTGAGTGGCAAGTTGAAACAGAAGGCTAACATTTCATTATGCCTACGTGTGGCTGTACAGCTTTACTTATTTTCTTTGTAGATTACTTTTTTTTAAAGTTGTAAAGACTACTACTACGACAGGCTTTGTTCTGAGAGTTTGCTGTGGCCTGACGTAGCATTTCAAACAGTAAATTGTAAGGGGAAAGTGGCAGTAGCAGTGAATACAGTTTAACCGGTCACTGTTGCATTAAGTAATTAAGAGGCAACGCAGACCTTCTCAGCTGCTTTCTGACCTTCTGCTCCTTTGTTTTCTTTTCATCCTGAGCTGCTGTTCCCCTTTTGTTCTGTTCCATCTCAGTTATACCTTTTATTCTCAAGTTCTCATAATTAACAGATTGTCTTCTATTTTTGTTTTCTTCCTTTCACTGGTGAACTTTTGGCTCCACTGACTTGAGGAAGAACAGCTTTCACAGAGAAACTTAATTTTGTATGAATGGTGTGCTCCTGTTTCTCCTGCTAGATATATAATCTGACACCCTCAGAGGTTTTAGAGGAAGCACCACATATCATGGGCATATATAGCCAGCTTTGTGCCAGATTAGAGAAGTTTCTTATTTTCTTTTTCTCCCTAATGTTCCTTTAAAAGTTTTTTAATGTGGCTTATTGCTAAAAATGGACGGAGAATTATTGCTGGAGGCACTGAACTTAATTTTTTTCACTCTAGAAGTTTAGTTGGCTTTAAGAAAGTCGCATGAAGTGAAAATAGTGAACAAAAACATTTCCTGGTGTAAAGGTGGCAAAACAGAGTGAAGAATTCAGACCAGAGAGTCATGCAACAGAATTTTAGATAGACAAGATAGATTAGTAAACAGCCAAGAAATGGGAATTTATTAGAATTTATTTTAAATGGTATTATCTGTTCATTAAAGCTGCTTTTGGACAGATAGTCTGGTGTAAAGAATAATGGCAGAAGCTACATCTCAGCAAACTGAAAGATGTGAGGTGCTCAAAGGCCCTTTGTAGGTGTTACATGTCTGGGAAAGTTTCAGTGACCCAGCTGTGCTGAAGGCCGTGGGCAGTGTGATACCCGACTGCCTTTGGAAACAGGTCCTATCACTGAGATCTCTACCCTGCAGTGGCTGAGCTGGAAAATAGTGGGGGGGAGTGGAGAAGAAGAGCTCTGTGTAGAGAGCATTCGGATACCTTTTGCAGAAGTGAATACATGTAATATATGTGAGTTTATACAGCGTAGGCAGGAGTATGGATTCTTGGGTAAAATCCTGCCTAAGTGTTTTAATACGATTCTGAATGAGCAATACTTGTAATCTGTCACTTCTCCTTTTGACTCCACATGGTTACAGCACCTCTTTTCCTCTTTGGATCACATCTCTCAGGACCAGCTGAGTTTAGCTTCTGCTGAAGAATCCTTTCCAGGTTCCGTGATTGACTGCCAACAGTGACAGAGAGAAGTTTATATAAAACAGTGTTTGTTGGACAGACAGTGACAAACTTCTGTGAAGACCTGGATCATGCGTAGGGTAGGATGGGGACAGGACAAGATGGGTACAGCTTCAAAGGGGATGTTTGCTAGGTATCTGTGAAGGAGTGAGACATAACAGCAGCTTTCTGAGGTGTTTCCTGTACTCACCCTTTCTTGCAGGTATTTTATTCTTCACCCATCTTCCTAGGTGAATTTATATCTGTTACACCTTTTGAGCTGAAATATAGGCAGAAGCCTCCCTTTCTGCCTGCCTCTCTGACTTTTACCATGTCCAGCATTTCTTCTTTTCTCTGTCCAACCTGAATGTTTTTTCCACGGGGAGGAAGAGTGAATATGGCAGGATTGCCTGTGTCATTGTCACCAAAACTGCAGGAAAAGCAAAAACTCTCCACAACAACGCTTTTTTATGTTAGAGAATTAATGCATTACTTTATTCTGGCCAGGATGTGCAATAGAAATCATTTCATCCACATAAACCCCGGTTGTGCAGTGAAAATCATTCCATCAAACATAATTCCTTATGGGAACTTTTCACACATTTATACAGACAAAACCCAAAGAAATTCTTGTTCATTGGTCTTAAATGATGCAATTGTTAGTATTCAATCTCCTGTTGGTTATTGATCCCTTCACCGTCGATGCTAATTTGGTCCTTATTCTTCAGTTCTCTTATCAGTCTTTTCCCAGGCCAGGTGTCTCTGGCCGGCCAGGGGGTGATGTTCGGTCATAATGGTGGTGAATGTTCGCTTATCTCCTGTGTATCTTCTGGCTACTCCCAATCTGTGGATGTTAAAATTTTAAATTTTAAACCCCGGTGAAGAGTCTTGTGAAGAGAAACTTCAATTCCCCTCCCCCTGGGCAAAGGAGAGCAAACCCCTGCCTAAAGCTACATGGAAAACTGTAAAAGTTTTATCATTTCCAGCATCATTATTATGAGTGTTGTTTGAGGTAGATCACATTGTTCTTGACTTTAAACTTGATTACTTCAACAGGCTTTCAACAAGAAAGCACAGAGCTAAAAAAAAATAGATAAATGCAACTCTTAACTAACAACACAACCCACACACAGTTACGTGTATGTTTCTATTTGCATAAATAATAGAAATATCTCTCCCTAGTTTTTCTATAGAGGTTGAAGTAGGAAAAGTAGTTGGAAAAAGTATTTATGTGTAGCCTTTTAGGATTACCATTCTGCTATGACTATTGGGAATGTAGCAGGGGACGTTATGTTCTCTGAAGGGTGAAAGTGCTGAGTGCAGCCTGTATGATAACTAAATGAGCACTGACTGAAGGACAATGTGGGTCTGTTAAAGCATTTGGTGGTGGTGTGCTCCTGTGAGAGCACATGGTAGGGCTTTAAAGTATTCAGAGTAGCTAATCAGGCACTGAGAACGTGGATATTAAAGTCCAGCTGTAGCAGAGCTATTTCTTGATCAGATGAGAAGGGAATGGTAACTCATAGAAGCTGTAGGGACTTTTGATTTGTCTACTTGTAATTTGTACTTTCGATTATTTTGTTTGCTTTGAAAGGTGAGATGTGGTGGGGCTGGCGAAATAAAGATAATGCTCAGTGGCTGTGTCTGTCCAGAGCCCTTGGAGGCTGGAATTTCTTTTCCAGTGGAAGGAATTTTGCATCACAAGGGTAATTCAGGAAAAGAGACCTTTCTGGCAGCAGTAAGGGCAGAAATGCAGCTCCCTCTTTCTCTTCCAGTAACGAGAGTTCAGCTGCTGAGCTTGTTTGTGGGCTGTTGTTCCACAGGCCTTGCCTCCTCATGCTAAACAGTCAAGTATGTGGTGAGGCTGTGCCACATTAAACTTTCATAGAAGTATTTGATTTAAACCTCTTCAATTTAAACTTTCATGAAAGACTACCGACAAATAAGCCACTGATGAAACTTGTGTTTCTGAACAAAACTGTCCTTTTAATAATAAAAAATCTGAAGTGCATTTAAGAGAAAAGGGTCAGTTTGTGAAATTCTCATCACCAAATGTTGGAAGTTTTATTGTTATGCTTATCTGTTGAAACAAATTGCTCACAATCCCGCCTACAGATTGAATACTCTAAATGAGCAAACTTAACACTCCCTACAAAACACCTCCTCCCAACCCTATGGCAAGAATTGTTTGCTTGCTGTTTCCCTGAGCAGTGCTTAAATGTCACACCCATATTGCATGTGATGCTTGCTGTGTCTTTTTCAAATACTTTAATTGGAGGTATTTGAAATATTAGTATGGAAATAATTGGATGGAAGAGCTTACACTGTAATACTGGTATACAAAAACAAAACAAACCCCCCAAAAAACCAAACCCAACCGAATCCCAAAACAAACAGCAAAACAGTGAATGCTTATTTTATAAGACTTTGAATGTTTTGACCAGCTTGAATACCTGACAGTACCAAAAGCACACTAGAACTTGGAGGAGCTGCTTACACTTCCTGTTGCTGAAGCTGGTCAAGGCTCCCACATTTTCCTTAAGGAAGATAAACTGAGTAAGATACCTAGAAAATGCGTTGGTGATTTCTTGATATGATGACATCTACATATATAGGGAAATATGTCAGTGGGTGTTACATCTTGCTCAGAATTAAAATTCCCAGTTCCCTACCTCTTAAACAGAACATGATAAAACTCTGTAAAGTTATTAATATGAGATTTATAATACATTTTCAATAGCCCCTGAGTATGTAATCTAATCAATCATCTTATTATTGAGTTCTTCTCAATGTGTCACCTCAATATGGAAGATGAGAGTTTAATTAATGTATAGAACATGCAATATGGTACTGCATATATACTTTATATAACACATCATGTAACCCTCTTTTTCTTAGCTAATACAATTTCTTTATATAACACACAGTATAGCCCTGGTTTCGTTGGCTAATGTGGTCTTTTCCAGTTGAAGATATGGATGCAGGGAATAATCTGTTAGTAATCTTATTGGACAAATCTATTTTATAAAGTTGTGCATAAGCCTCTAGTGTCCAGCAACATTGGAATTTCCTTGTTCTGAGTGCTGCAGAAGATAACTCTCGGTGAAGGAGGTATCCTAGATACTTTGTGACTGATGTAACAGTTCTGATTTATAATATCTCGCTAAAGTTGGCATGAAATATTCACAGCACTGGTATGCTGAGTTAAAGACCAAATGCCTATGAAGGTTTAGGGTAAGGACAGAAGAGACTTAACAATGAGAATTGCACCTTGAATTTTTTTCTTGCTTCATTTTTGAATAAGAAAAATACTATTAAAAATATGCAAAAGTTTGAGTGAGTGGAAACTGTCATTTAAGTATTCAAGTATATAATCTGTCATTAGGTACCAATATTAAACTTATGTAAAAGCTATGAAAAAATACCATTTTGGAATTGATAGGTCTCAGTTGTGTACAAATAAAGCTATGCTATAACTGGTAGATGGTGTAGTGGTAAATCTTTCTGGGTAGATACATCTTTAGTATATTACTCTTTGCATATATCTGTTCTGAGAAAAAGCAGTTGTTCACTAAATAGGATGAAGAATGATTTAAGTTTTATTTTTGACTGGCTGATGCTCTCTCAGCCTTGTGGTTAGCACAGAGCTGACTCACAAAAAATTCTGCAGACTTATAGGCTGTAGTAGGAATGCCATCCAGATGAAGATCTATAAAGAGAAACTCTGGATCAAGTTTCTAAATATCACATTTCTGCTCTGTTGCCAATTTTATCTATTCAAAGGTGTGACAGTATTTACTAGATTGTCTGTTTGACAAGGTCAGATGAAGGATGCTAATGTCTAAAATGTAAAGACAGTGCTTCTTATTCATCGCAGGAACAATTAACCGAGTTGGTTTTAAACTGGCAAAATTATGTAGCTTGAGAGAGCTGAAAATGTGTATGTGAACTTGATATCTGTTTTAATTTTTTGGTTTAAAAAATGCTTGTCATTAGGAATTATGATGATGATGATGATTATTATTAAATTCACTTTTCTACTTAAAACCAGATTAATTTCTCTAGATGTTGTTGTATCTAGGGTATTGTTTAACTGAAAACCTTTGCATTACCTGAGCAAATAAAAGTAATGTCTGTTAAGGGTGTGCTGTTACGACTTTCATTGTTAAATAAGGTGTTAGATTGCAGTGGATGTTTGATGGATTAGATGAGATAAGCAAGTAGTCATTGAAATATGGCTGTTTGGTGGGGGGGGTTTGTTTGTTTTGTTTTTAAAAACAACAACTAAACAAGACCTCCATCAAGAAAACAATTTCTCTATTAACTTTCAGTCTTTTAAGATTAAACCCCCATAGTTACAGAATCTGAGTTCTAGAAAGCTCCAGAAACTTGAATGTTCTCTGTAACATACATTAGTAAAAGTATCCACTCCTTGTTTGACCTGGAATCAATTTAAACAGGTTGGTGGCTTTCATTTCAATTTTTCTGCTTTCGTGATGCCAGAATGAAGGAAAAGGCTTGTGTAGTGTTCTGGTGTGGAAAACCTGTGTTTTTGCCTCAGTGAAATAGATTTTAGGGATTCTCCAAGTTTCTCTTGGAGTGCAGTTTTTCTGTTTTGGCTGCTGCCCTGTGCTCTCCGGTGCTGCCCAGGAGGAAGCTGTGTGGTTCCCTTGGCCTTCACTCCTTTCCTGCTGCAGCTTGGAAAGGCTTGAGCACGTGTCATTACTGTAGCTGTGACAGGGCATGTTAGGCTTGGCCAAATTCCTTCATGCAGCTCCATAGTGGGCAGAAACATCTCTGTTTCCAAGCAGTACAGATGGATTACTCTCACCCTGCCTAAGCCCAGGACACAAAACCTCCCTGCTGGAGAACTGGCATAAGTGTAGGGAGAAAAAAGACTGCCTGATATCCAGTGCTAAAGGGAAATCCCTCAGAAAAGCTACTTTATAAATAAGCAATTTGACCTTTTTATTAAGCCTTGCTTTTACTGGAACAGGGATGGCCCCAACTCATGCTGGGGATGGGTAGTAACTAAGTGTTTTCTCTTCCGTTGGAGACAGTGTGCTCTGAGCTAATGAGGGAACACATGGAGCAATACAAAGCATTTCATGCTTTCTCATGACTCTTTTGTTTTGATAAGCTCTCTTTTTTTTTCCTTTCCCCATTAAACTACTTTCAACCAATCAAGTTTTAAAGTAGTCCCTAGTGCTCTTTGAATCGGGTGGAATTTGAGGTGGGTGAATGATGAAGCAAAAGATGGTGATGGCTCCTGAGTTTGCTTACTCTGATCTCTGGTGCAAAGTGTACCAGCTCAAGCTGCCTCTCAGTGCTGGTGTGGTGAGACAGGCCATGAGAGGCTGCTCACACAGGTAGGTCTCTTTCCTATGTTCCCCGCCAGCTCTTACCTGCAGTTTGAGCTACTGATGCTTTCTGTTGTGTGTGGATGGAGACTATCCCTTCTCCTGTTACAGCTGGAGAAGGGGGATCATTTTAGCTGTGGACCTGTCACAGGGGCCTGAACTGTGCTCTCAATTTAGCTTCCTGTCAAGCCCACCAAACCTAACACACTGTTAATGTGTTTGCTTTCCTTCTGCACAGATCATGTTTTGCACTTTGAACACTCATAAAGTTGATATGGACAAACTCTTAGGTGCACAAATTGGCCTTGAAGATTTCATATTTGCCCATGTGAAAGGACAACGAAAAGAAGTGGAAATCCTCAAAACTGATGATATGCTGGGGCTTACCATTACAGACAATGGAACTGGCTGTGCCTTTATAAAGGTAAACTTAATTACCAGTGAAATACTTTGTTCTATAGAAGCTCCTGTTACTATAATAGGTTAATTATTGGTTTAATGATCCTTTAGAACTATAAAATCTTTTATTATCATATATATGGTAAGTAAAGAATAAAGTTGCTTTTCTTTAGGTACATAATTCAAAATTAGTTCAGCTAATCTGTACTGCATGTCATTCAAAATCAGTTCATTTGTTCATTGCTTCTGTAATGTGTGTCAGCTTTACAATGAGACCATTGTATCTCCTGAGCTACCCTGAGGTGGTAAGTGTTAGATACTGCTTGCATCTGCCTCCTCCTGTTTTAAACTGATTTTCTGATGTAATTTATTCGATGCTTATAGAACTTCTGTCACTCGTGATAATGAGATCATGTTCTTTCAGTCTTTGGCTGTTCACAGGGCAGAAGCCTTTGTGCTGTACAAGAGTAGGGACAAGTATAGTGGCTTTTCAGCTTTCCAGTATTGTTGCCTTAGGGTGAATTACAAGGATATGCATTAACACAATTTACCACAATGAACTTGAGTAGCAAGTATGGGCAGTAACATACACAATATAATAATCATAATTGCTTTCCTTCTCCTCTTCTGTATTACCTAGAGGCAGTATGTTTTGGGACAAGTAGAGGCTGAGGAAATGATGCTGCCCTTCTTGCTAGACTAGGTAGTAGGAACTTTAATCACATTTTCTGCCTTTTTGGGATTCTTTGCTCTAATATACTCCAATTACCCATTATTAGAGAGGCATTAGCAATTATCTTTGATTACTGCTGCCCCAATCACTGTTCTCATTGTACCTGGAGCTGCTTGTATGGAGAGGTTGTTCCTGTTCATTCCTTAGCTACCGTGGCTATAAAACAAGACACGGTTTTGAAATCAGTTTGCTTGTCTTTGTTGTGGAAAAATGTGACTGAGATCACGTTTGTGAAGCTCAAGATGCAGTGAAGGTTTCACTAAGCGTTTTGCCAAAATCACAGCCTAACTTTTATGTTTATAGACAAAGAACTGTGAATTTCTAGTGATGGCATCTATACAGCCCATAGCATTCAGTCATGCTGCTGCTTATGTGGCATTTTAAAAGGAGGCATTGAAAGCAGCACTTCAGTGAGTGGCGTTCACGAGTGCAGTGACACTCCCTTTGTTGGTAACAGGCAGAGAGAACAGCCCTCACACAGACTGCTGCACAATTGGAGCACACTGGAAAACCCTCACAACATTAGCCAGACAAGCTGTAATTTCCAGTAAATTGTATAAAACTCCTCTGAGCACATACATATTTCTCCTTGTACTGGTCTAATAATAAGCATTGTAATGAAAATGGTGCAGTCTTCATGGGAATGCATCAATTTTCAGGAGTTTCTAGGAGCTTACTTTTTTTGCTGTTGATGCAGATTTAAATAATGGATCTTTTAAACCAGCATAGAAAACACATATACAAAAGTAAAAGCTGCATCTTTTTTGTACTTCGTTGTCTAGGTAAATGGCTAAGCAGGGATTGTCTCTAAAGCTTCATAGAATTGTTATTGCTTATATACATATATTTTCCTTGAAAATTTGTAACTATACCCCATTCTTAATTAAAAATTAAGACTAAATTTACTAATTGGTGGGTTGTTGAAGGCTGCTATGGGTTGTAGTTATTTTACTGCATTTTGAATAACAGGGAGGTTTCTAGGTTTGATGTGGTAACCTGACCAATTTTAAACCTGACACTGAACTTAAGGGTTTTTTCCTATGAAATTTAATCTTGTTTTGCCTTACCAGGAACAAAACCTGGTGTTGCTCTTCTTTCACAAATTTGTTTTTGGGGTACATGGGCAGGTGGGAAAAAGTATTATGGAGTCAAATTAGCATTCAAAGAACAGCAGTAGAACTTGAAGTATGACTGAGTGGTGTACAAGGAGACATTATCAAAGGGAGTAGGCATTGCATAGGAAATACAGATCCTCATAGCTTCTCAATGGACTGTAGAGCTCTTGAAATACAGGCAATTGCATCTTAATTACTGTGACAATGTAGCTCAACTGTCTCAGTCAGTTAACTTGAAGTGATGATAAAAAGTGACACAAATAACAGCCAGTGAATATTATTTAAACACTTTTAGTGTTGGGATCCAAGTGCAGAAGAAAAGCTAAATGAATATTCAGCCTGTGGACTAAACATTAATTTAAGCTGGGTGGGGCAGGTTTTGAATCCTGGTGACAGAAATGCATTTGGCACATTTGGCTTCTGGTGTGTATGATACCCATGTCCATATTCACCATGAGGCTTCTGTTTGGTGCTAGAAAGAGTTAAACTCAGCCTGAAGTTTAAAATCCTTGCAGTGCAATATAGGACAGTGAGCACTCACACTTCCCACTGACTCTCAGATGGAGGCACTTGTGTGGGCTCAGACATGTGCAGGGGCTGGGAGCAGCTCCTGGGAGGGTTGTGCAGCCAGGCTGGCTGTTACAGTGGGAGGTGACAATTTGTTTATCTGCCTTGTCTCACTATTATCTCATGCAAAGTTAGCCTGAACCATGTCAGTCTTTGTTGAAGAGATTGTTACTCAGGAACACATTAGAGTGAAATTTGTATCTGCAAAATGTAAGATATTTTACTGTGTCATAGCTTCTCTATTCAATAGCCATAGAATAATGGCTTATGTGATGTATGTTCACATGGTGAACAAATTTGACAGTATGTAGCAACAATAAACAGAATCAATGAAATTTAAAGTGTGATAAATCACAGAGATATTTTAAAGGTTTTCTCCATACTTTTTAAATTACACTTCATAAAAGCTGTAACTTCTGTTATGACCTTTAGACTATTTGTGTTTTCCGTGAGATGGTAGAAGATTTTCTTATTCTTTATTATTTCAGAGGATATCTTAATATACAGCTGTATGGCTTGATGAGGAAAATAGTAGTTTCACCACTGGGGATGGGTCTTATTAAGATTGGCCCTTTACAGTATGTAATTTTTTACTAAGTCCCTGGACCATACTTGAGAAGAGAAAAATTCTGTTCCTATGCTTGTTAAGCTACTAAATAGAAAAACCCCAAAAACTTGAATAATCAGTTATATCACTGAGATGTCTGTGATCAGTTTTAAAGCAGAAAAAATACTGGGTTACTCAGAACCCTGTATTTCTAAAGTGTGGTTGCATTCTTTTTTTCCCTGTCTGAGTGTATATTCAATGCTTATTAAAATACTGTTTGAAAAATAATGCTTTTCAAAATATGTTTTATGATAATCTTCTAGACAAAACACACTTCTGGGATAGTAAGCTCAGTGGTGTTGATATTGTTAACTGACATTCTTGAAACTCAGTGGTGTCACCTCTTAAAAACTACCACCTTTTGAAGAGATGTTTCTAATTCTGGTGGTGGGTTTTTTTTTAAACAACAGCGTATCAAAGAAGGCAGCCTTATGGACCAAACCAAAACCATCTGCGTGGGTGATCACATAGAGACCATAAATGGAAAAAATGTGTCAGAGTGTCGGCATTATGAAGTTGCCAAAATGCTAAAAGATCTGGAGAAAGGTCAGAAGTTTAAGCTGGAGTTGGTAGAGCCTTTGAAAGCATTTGGTGAGTGACCTGACTGCCCACCTTGTTCAGTAAAACACCTTGATAGTGAAATCCCAACATTGCATTACATGGTGAGTTTTTCAGAATGCATCCAGGTGTACACTTAAGGTAATGTAATGACTACAAGAAAGTACATTTAGGTTTTTTTCTTTGAATTGGAAATTTATGAACAGATTTTCTTCCATCTTGCTCTCCCCAGCAGTCATCCTGGTGTGGATTACCTCAGCCTGAGCCTTAGTCTCAGTCTCTTTTGCCACTACGTGATGTTTTAAAATAAGTACAGGAATTGTTTCATAGGTACAGTTTTAAAGCATGAATCACTTCACTAATGTCCTGATCCTCAAAACTCCTTTGTTCCTCCATTGATTCATAATTTCTGTTGTTCCATGTGTCAGACTTTCCTATTTCTGTACCCTTTACTGGGGTCTGTGCTCTAATGCAGAAGGAGTCTGCAGCAAACACTATCTGGGATTTCCCAGAGTGCCTCCTTTGCTGCCTGTTCTCCCTGTCCCCCTCCCCAGCCTTTTTGTGGATCTCCAATCATGCAGCAGGTGTTTTCAGAATTGGAAGAATGCAGAATTGCAAAGCTCTGTCTACTTGCCACCTGGATGCTATGAGCAAGCATAGGATGAATTCATAGGATGAATGCATACTGACTGCTAATTCTTGTATATATTAATTCTATCAATGTAGAAAGCAAACAAACAAAAGAAGGTTTGCTCAGGCAGTCAAAATAGAGACTGAGTTACAATTTTTAATATCTCAATTTTTTGATCCCCTCCGCAAACCATGTAGCATTTTCCTGTAATAAAAACTCAAGAATAGTGCTAAATCATAAATTTGTGTGAGGCCTTCTGCATGCCTGCAGTGCAGTCATGCAGTCAATTCAATGTCACTGTCTTCACTGCAACAGCAGAATTTTTAAATGTTTATTTTTCAAGTTTTTTTTAATGTGTTAGTAGTTTACAGCTACTGTCATACACCAGTCTTGACACTTGGTGTCAGAATAACAGCAGAAATTGAAAATGAGAGAAATGCAGAGATTTCTTTCTGCTTTTGGTGCTTCTCAGAAGAATGAGAGTTATGAATTGATCTCTAATGTGTTTGTATATAAGTTGGTACTGCTGTTAACTAGATGTGTATGTTATACATTATGCCAAAGAATTGCATATGTTGTCTATCACAGTTAGTAATGCAGCAATACCTTTTTAAATATGGGCCTATAGTTTGTATTCAGTGCTAGAAGTGTTAGACAGTCTGTAAAGAGCAGGATAAATCAGCATTTGGTTGATGACTTCAGACATAATTTAATAGTATTTACTTTAGTCAGGTGACTAAGGTATCTTTTAGTCTGCCTGTGATGTAGAGGTGGAAATGCACTATTTCATGGCAATACCTTTTTTCTGACATTGATTTAAGAGGCAACCAGAGCTTTGTGGACAGATTTTTGGAAGATGCACGTTATTTTTTACCCTACAGAAATTAATTTGCAAATTGCAGTGCTCAGTAGGTTAAAACATCCTGCCTTTAGCTTTAGGTACAGTTAGGCATCAGGCACAAAGATAATGCTTAAGCTGCAGCTTAAGCACTAAGAATAGCCCCAGAGGAGATGACAGACAACATCCAGATCCTGCTGGACTAGTAGGTGCTGAATTCCTGTTAATTTCAACAGAATTTGGTGAGGGTACAGAAATAAGAGACAAGCCTCTGTGTGAGATGATTTTCATTTTTCTTCCTGTCAGCAGAATGTGAAATAAGTATAATTTAGTGGTTGGACATCCTTCTGCCATGTACACATGGGCTGTCTCAGCTACTCTAGGGAAGGCTTGGAGCACAGAATTAAAGATTTGTACCAGTCACAACCTGGCCCTCTGTGAATTGTGAAAAATTAATAGAAACAAAGTAAAGGCAGCATAACACAAACTCTGCTTTTTAATTATATGAACATGGAAAAATAGTTTCTGTGATAGCCAGTGTTTTGGTCTGAAGTACTGCAGATAAAGGTTATGTCAAATCATGAGTTTTAAGGTGATAATGGTGACAGAATTTGAAAAATATGGGATTTTTATCAGGAATGACTTTTTGAAACAAGTCTAGCAGAAATGATGACAATCTTAGGGATATTTTAAACTGTCCTTGAAGCAATAAAAGGATTAAGAAAAAGTGTTGATCCTAAGTATATATATAAGAGACTGTGACATACCTATTTGTATCATGAAAGCTAATGAAATTTACTTTTCAGGGCCTGTTCAGCATAATAATATAGATTTGTGACTATTTATGTAAGAATGATGACTTGAAATCTGTTTGAGCAAAATTAATACAATATGTTAAAGTATAGAAAGGCCTGCTGTTAAGAGGAAGAATAATCTGTTAGAGCAAACAGGATAATTAAAAGCAGTTCTGCAAAACTGTCTCCTCTCTTCTAGCACTTTCCAGATTTATTGGAAACTCCCATGTCAGTAAGTAAATTAAAGCCTTGCTACTCTTGAATGTATAATTGCATCCTGGACCAAGAAACCCAAATTTTACATGATTCCATACTCCATTTACTAACCTGGGTGCCCCTATAAAGGATTGAACAGGAAAGGGTGAATTCAGGTAAAGGAAACTTGGTGTAAACCAGATACTCTTCGCAGAGATATATCAGCTGGGAAATAATTATGGTGAAACCAGGAAAACCTCCTGCTTATGGCCACTTCACCTCTGTGCGTGCTGGTAAGCAAATTGTTAGCTCAGCTCAATGTGGCTCATCATCACCTGCTTAGCAGGAGTGTTTGTACCATTGTATCAGTGAAAGATAGAAATGTTGCAATGCTAAACCTGCTATGTGTTCTGTCTGTAAAGACCAGAATAAATCAGCAGTTGGCTGGTGACTTCAACTGCTCTCTAATATGAAGGTATAAATACTTTTCTGTAGAATAGGGAAATAAAGTTTCACAAGGTGCATATATAAAATGAATGCCATAGGCCTGCTTAGATATATTGGTCAATGGAAGTCCTAGCCTCAGTGCAGTTGAGCAGATATTAGAATTTAAACACAAGGAATTGTCAGCAAAGCTATACTTAGAATAGTTCATTTATAATTAGATTTTAGATCTCGATTAGAATAAAATGTGAAGATACTGTAATAACCGAAACAGATACCTCATATTCTGTTGTACTGTATATGTAGTTTCGTTTGGTATTTTATTTTTGTTGGACTTTTTTTTTTTATCTTTAGAAAAGCTGGAACCAAGGTCCAAGGGCAAAACTCTGTCAGAGGCTAAAATCTCCAAAGGGAGAGAAACACTTCGCCTGAGAAGCAAAGGCCCTGCTACTGTGGAGGAAATGGTATGATGTGCTATATGCCCTTCAGTAGTTTCATCACCTAGCTTCTGATTTGTTCTTCCCCAAGGCTGATAAGTAGGAAGGAAAAGTGTGGATGTTACAAAGTTTGTGGGACTAAAGAGAACTAAAGTTGATGACTAGCAGGGATAGGATGGGGCTGAAGTGCCTGGAAGCAGAGAACCTATAGATGTCATGGATTACATGGATGAATTTAAGGTAGATTAGACCAAGAAGTGCTGAAAAGAGGGAAGGGGGAGAAAGAGGTGGGATGGTTGTGAAGAATTTGTTCCATTTCTGACACTGAACTGTCTGGGGTTGGTGAAAGGGTTGTTGTTAGGAGAGGTTAATTAGATACGTTGACATGAATTTGTGCAAAACCAGGATTAAGTTTGGTGAATAAATGTTATGTATTCTGGGCTCTTCTAAAGCTGATGAGGATTAGATAAAGATCTGGATTTTCAGGAGATATAAGGCCCCTGTTCAGTTTGAATGTGTGAGCTGTGTGGCTTGATATTAGGAGGAAAGCTCATGTTTGCAAGAAGAGGGAAAGAGAGTGAAATAGTGTGCTTTATCTATGGATTTTGTAAGTCTAGGTGGCCAAGATGGGAGTAAGGATAATCACTGGCACATTGCTGGTTATTTTGAAATCTGCATGGATATAATCATACTTTTGCTCTTTCTCTTTATTCCAACAAAGCCAACTGAAGTTGAAGAAAAAGCAATTAAGAAAGTGGATGAGCTTCTTGAAACATACATGGGCATAAGAGATACTGAATTAGGTGAGTTTTAGCAGATGCATTCCTACAAGATTAAATAATTTCTCATTTTCTGGAGTCTAAAATTTATTTTATTAGTCTCTTAATGTAAGAAGCAAAATTTGTCCAGCCTGCAGCCTCAAAAATTTGCCTGTATTTCTACAAATGTGTTTGTCTGATAAAAGAATCTCCCTCCCACTTCAATCTTTATGATGTAATTATTCAATCAATCCTCCATTCTTTCTGCACATTATCTATACATTGTTGCATGAATTTGCTTGCTATAACTGTCACCACTGTATTTCTTTCGGCGTATATTTTCTTGTGTGTGCCATGGTTAAGGATTCTTAAGAATAAGAATGTTTATTTGCTTTTTTACCCCTTGGCATAGACACATCAAATTTGATTACTAAGGTTTGAACCTGAGATCTTCATCAGTGAACAAGCAGCTATTTAGCAAGGGAACTGACAGAGTAATTACACAAATTTATCAAAATCTCTAAAACCTGTGTTCTGACGAACATGAGAAAACTTACAGAATATTTACTAGTTATAAGAATCGTTGATTTATAATGAAAGAAACTACTTAACCCCAGCGTCAGAAGTTCCTTAAAGATGCAAACTTGTCCTTGCAGCTGTTGCTTTTCTTTGTTATTCTGACAACAACTAAATAGGAATTTCTATTTGTGTGGGAAGAAGCTGCAGTCTAGCTGTTGTAGCCTGCTGTGGCTGATATAGTCCTCCCAGGATCTCGTGGAACTGCTGGTACTGAGACAAAGAGGAAGGTATTTATTATTATGGTAATATCTTAAAAGAATTAGCCAAGAGAAAGGAAAGAATAAGCTAAATGGAAAGTGATCCTGAAAAGAAAGCTTTCATGAGAGAGAACTGGAAAAGGCAAAGCAGAAGAGAAAATAGGTCTGGCATGAGGCTCCAGAGGGCGAAACAACGGGGCCAGAGGGGCAGCAGTTAGCACAGAGGAATGAAAACAAAAGGTGGTTATCTGAATAGCCAAAAGGCCTTTGTGGGCTCCTCCTACCAGCAAGCATCTGTTTGGCAGATTCTACTAGTTTTCTCACAGGAAAAAATGTAGGTAAAACAGTATTTGTCCTTCAGTCTAAGGTAGAAGTGGGCTTCCTGGCATAGGAGAGAGGGCAGAGCTGGCCAAAACTTGAGTTCTGTTTTATAGGTTCTATTTAAACTTCCCTATTCCCAGGAAATTAGAAGTTCTCAAAATTTCTGTTCCCAGCAACTTTAATATGTGATGCTGCTGGGAGGCCTGTGTGGTGCTGAGCCATGTTTAGGTTAGGGAGGATTCCATGTCCCATTTCACTCCTGCAACCTCTGTGCCTCAGTCCATCTCTGGCTCAGGCTTCAAAGCCCTGAGTCTCCTGCCAGCTGTCCCTCTGGGAGCTGTTTTTGTCCTGCAGCTGTTGCAGTCCTGGCTCAGGCTGGACTTCTGGAAGCTCCTGTCCTTGCAGGTTATTTCCAAGGTCCCCAGGCTCCTTGCCCTACAGGAATAAGCAGCTATAGGTGGTCTGCTTTTGGTGTCCATGGGAACAGTCCTGTGGGAACTGGTGTTCCCTGTATTTTTGGCTCTCAGTACTGTAAACAGGATGGCCCTTGCACAGTAGACTGAGAAGTTCAGCTTTCAACACACATGGTTGAGTTAATAGCCAAGCACCTGGTAGAGTTTTCCCATGAATTCCTTGAATTTTTTTTCCCCAAAAAAGATCTAGTGCCCTTCATCTTCCAGTGTGTAGTTTGGAAACTTAAAAAAAAAGCCTTAAAAGAATACTCAAAGAAGGAAGAGGTCTTTGTTCATAGAGAGGCTCTTTTCTTCCCAGCTGGGTGGTTGTTTTGTCCCTCACCTCTTCTTTTCCTCCCCAAAAGGTAGTTGAAACCAAGAGAAGCTGTCAGAAATCAAAGACTGTAGGGTTCATGTAGCTTTAGTTTGCACCTTTGAAGCCATATTCTGAAGTTCAAGTCTGAGAGTCAACACGCAACAGTGGTGACTCAAACCCCCCAGCTTCACCATTTTAAAACAATTAAACAGCTCTAGGATTCTTTAGGAAAGGAGAGCTAATCACCTGTCACAAATCTGTTCAATTAACACATGTCAGTTTTTCACATACTGGATGTGATCAGTCACCCATGAAAATGAAATATGAGGAAAAGATTCATTCAGAGAATGCCAATCACCACTTAGCTCAAAATTTCACTCGTTACTCAAGCCAGATTAGTTGAAAATGCAAGTCATCACAATGTGCAGCTGACAAGTGATTTAGATCTTAATCATTGCTCACTTCCATGCACTTCTGTTTGTTAGAATCTTTGGATGTCAGTTAATGTTGCTCTTTCATCTCCATTAAAATGACACTTCCATGGAGTGATTGAATTCTGAAACAGTGCCCCAGTTCTAAGTTAGAAAGAAAGAAAAGAAAAGCTAATGTTAAATTACAGACAGAATTAAAGGTGAGGTAAAGCCCTTAATTTTTGCATGGTTAAGTATCTTGACAGTTTTAAGAATGGCTGACTAAATCTACACACAAATCCCTAGGCTGGACCAAAATACTTAGAAATTGCTAAAGAAAATGCATGCACTTTTTTCTGGCAGTTTTTTAATTTTTATTTTCAGATATATAAATGCTTTATTTTCAGAGATCTATTTTCAGAAATCTAAAGATTTACATACCTGCTTTTGGATGCATTTTTACCTCTTTACTTCCTTACTCCTTTGTACTGAAAACTGGACTTAATTCAGAGAAGGCACAGCTGGCTCTGGAAATGTATTCCTCAGCTGTTTTTGGGTACATTAGAAACTGGGCCAAGGCTTGACTTCAGCATTCTTTAAAACATAAGCACACAGCTGAGAGATAATTCAGGTTATTTTAAATTCTATGAGTGCTCTCTGGTAAAGGAATTTGAGCAGTTGATTAATAGGAGTGACTCAGGAAACAGTGTTAGTGAAAAAGAGGCTTTTTTTTCTTTTTTTTAATCAGTAAGACTTGAATTGTTATGGACTGTATTTAATCCCAAAAATTCTGGGTGGGAGGAAGCCTGGATGTAACCCCAGAATGCTACTGATTCTAACTGATGGCAAAAGGGCTTCCTGTCCAAATTATTTTTCAGCATCTTTTGGCTTCACCCATGAATATTTTGTTCCCCATTGTCCTATTTTTCTACTTTTGGATGATTATTTCCTTTCTGTTGCTCTATAATATTATAAGATATAACATATCATATCATAGAATCATTAGGGTTGGAAAAGACTGCCAGTATCACAGAGTCCACCCTTTGACCAAACACCACCATGTCAACTAAACATAGACTAAGTGTCACACCCAGTCATTTCTTGAATACTTCCAGCTGTGGTGACTCCACCACTTCCCTGTGCAGCCCATTCCCATGCTTAACCACCCTTTCAGTGAAGAAATATTTCCTGATGCCCAACCTGAATATCCCCTTGTGCAGTCATGGGCTGCCAGCTTCTCTGGGAAAAAGGCCTTACTGAAGTCCAGGGAGACACATCCACAGCCTTTCCCTCATCCTGTGGGTGGGTCACCTGGTCATAAAAGGAGATCAGGTTTGTCAGGCAGGACCTGCCTTCCCTAAACCCATGCTGGCTGAGTTGGGTCCCCTGTTTGTCCTCTACATGCTGTGTGATCACACACAAGATAGTCTGTTTCATGATCTTCTGTCACTGAGATCAGGCTGAAGTATTCTTGCATGTTCTGTCTTTGTTAAAAATTTTAAAATCTACTTCTCCATTTTTGACTTAATTTTTCAAACTTACCATCTAGTCAAAATACCTTAACAGATTTAAACCTTTTTTGTTACCCAAGCTTTTTCTCTTGGCTTGCAAATCCAGCCCATCAATATTCAATATATGTTTTTATCTCTAAATGCTTTAACTGAAGTAATATTCTCCCTGAATTGAATCTGTTGTTTTCTTCTCCTTCTGTCACCAGACTTCCTTTCCCAAAGGATTTATTGCATACATCCTGGGGTGTATTGTTTATGGCTGTTCATTTACTCTGAAAGAATAATGAGATTTTTTTGATAAAGGGAAGGACAGCAACTCCAGTTAAACAAAAAAACTTCAAGAAGAATTAGTACTTAGGAAAAAGGAACAAGAAGAAATATTCCCAATAGTTCTTGACTGTCAGATCTGACAGTGTTCAACGTGAAACTTAAACCAAGTATTGTTAAGTACTGGAAGCTGCAGTAGCATGTTTCATTTTTTGCTTTAGAGTGACAGGACAGAGCAATAATATTTGTTATCTTTTGATGAAGGCAAAACTTCTAATAGCATACAGCTAAATAAATATTGAGGCTTCTGTCAGGACTTCTGAAAAAAGTTTTTTCAGAAGTTACAGCATAGGATATAGGTAGCAAAACCACTATGTAAGGTACATAATAAGAATGGCAGGCAGAAGGTAATTTTCATGGGTTGTGCCCCATGTGTCTGTTAAAAGTGAAAATAAGGATTTTGTGAAAGATCTTTGAAGTTATTTTAAAGGAACTAGATTTCAAAAGCCAACACATTACTTTGTTCATATTCTGGGAAGCCTGGTACTAACTTCTCAGTTAAAGTTGACAAGGCTTTTAATTCCTTTCACCACTTTTAAGATTGCTGAACTTTTCACATTTTATGTAAAAATTATTCAGATATTAACATTGCCTGAAGTGAAATGAAAAAAGGAAAATCTGAAAACAATTGAGGCTCTTTTGACTGTGGAAAAATATTCTATTGGAATAAAATTCCTGTAATCGCTTATTGTGCAGCTCTTACAAGAAGCAAAGGGGGAAAAGGGAGGGGAGTGGAGACAATTTGGCACGAAGCTGTCACCCTCTGAGAACCAGCAAAGTTTTCTTCACGCTGGCAAGTATCTGCTGAATGCCTTGGCAGTCAGCGGGCTTTGATTTGCCCTGGGAATTCCGCATCGCAAATGTCACTGTGCGAACAGGCGTGTTCCGCACAGCTGTGCCTCCCTGGGAACGCCGTCCCGCGGCTGTGGCAGCTGCCTGGGGACACAGCGATGAGTTCCCGGGGTGGCAGAGAAACTGGCCGGCTTTCTGCATGAAGGGCGTGAGGCAGGCTCGGCTCGGCGCTTTGCCAGAGCCCGGCGGTGCCACGGAGAGGCGCACGGAAGGCGGGCGGGGTGCGCGGCAGTACAGCCGGGCGGGCACTGGAGGTCAGCACCACCCTGCTTCCGAGGGCTTTCCCCAGGCTGGCTCGTCACATCGGGTGGATCTGGGAATGCGAATGTGCTTTAGTAAATATACTGCATTAAATGTGCCCCGCAGTGCTGGTTAGACTTATTCAATACACATAATTTTATTTATTTATTTATTTATTATTATTATTTTTTTTAATGCTGCTTTATCACGGTGTTCCGATGTTCTGATTCTTCCTTGCCTGGGTTGAAAGTTGATCTGCTAAGTTTTTAGTGGATTTTGTTTTCAAGTTTCGTGAATCTATAACAAACCAGTTTTTAGATTGTATTTAATGATTTGGGAAGCTCAATCTTTAAAGAAAGTTGTGTTTGAAGTTACACTTTCTGTTAATGACAGTTCGTTATGTGCAATTCTGAAGCTTCAGCTAGGGCAGCTGGGCTGTGATATAATGCCTTGTTTTATTGCAGCTGTCTGTGTCATATGGTTCTGCATCTCTTGGCCAATTTATCTTAAAAATTGCTAAATTCCTCACTCCCACCCTGCTTGAACACTTGTCTACTACTCGTCCATACTCTTTTGATGGCAGCTTTTTCTAAATATTTGATGTAACATATCTTGATGTGCTTGCTCTTATGTTGCTTTGCACAGCTCTTCTCTGTCCACTCTTCTCCCAGTGTCAGTAAAAAGTGAGTTCACATCCTGCTTCATATCCAGAAATCTGTGAAGTTTCAATTATATCCCTCACCTTATTATCTCCAGGCTTGCTTCCCTGTCAGTACCTTCTTGTGCCACGTTGTCAGGGAATATAAGGTGGTGTTGATAGAACAAATCCTTGTGTTCCACTTATCAGGAACAAGAGTCCACTATTTAATGGCCATTTCCCATCCAGACTTGTCTGAATCAGAGTCCCAGGAACTTCACAGAGGACCCAGAGAGAATCAGTGCAACAGGGACAGAGTTTCTTCTGGCAGGGTCTTGAGGGTCCTTGAGAACCACTAGTGGTGCCTGGGAAGCTGGGGTACACTTACTTGAACTGTCTCCATCACAGCAGTTTATTTGTCAAGATTTACATAAATTTTCCTTGGACAGCTTTGTGTAGTTTGACACACCGATTGTGTTTGGAGCCTCGCATCTGAACACAGTTAAAACCAAAACATCAAGTTTCCTCAGAATTACTGTTTTTGACATTTACAATGTGGAATATGGCTGAAGCTTGCTTACGGTTTGTTACATGTTTGCACAACAGCAAATACTGTTTGCCAGAAGTTCATAACTGTCAATAAATTTGAGCTGAGTTTTAGGTCAACAAAATAGAATTAAATAAATGTAGTAAAACTTCAGCCCAGGGAAAGTTTATTTTTGTTTTTTATCAGAGAGATTTTGTCATGTTGATTCAATACAGTGTATGTGGTAGATGGCAGAATGCCCCAGTGAAGATGTTTTTCTGTGGCTTCAAAGCTTCCTTCCCTTTCTCAGGCAGTATATTATGTGTTTTGCATTTGGACATTCCTCTAAGAAAAAGCTAGAAGCTATCAAATCCTTCACTTTGACACTTGAATTTGATATGCTTATGAAGAAAGTAGTGGTTATTTGATGTTTAACAAAAGATGCAGGATACCTTGCAGTTTAAGGCAGGTGTGTAAAGTAATCCCTGAATGAAGCAGACTTTGATGTTTCATCTATTGTACTGTACCATCATTTTCCTGTGAAGAGAGGCTGTGGAGCAGAGATACATGTCAGAAAATAAGCTGTATTCAGCAGTGCTGTTTATGCTGAATGTGTCTGACAGAGCATTCTGCATCCCTCAAACCACGATAGCTTGCTGTCAGTGGTTCTCTGGGCCCAGCTGAACCAGGAGAAACTTCTGTACTGACTCTTTTCACCCTTCACGGAGATGCAGGTGTCATGGTCAAGAGATTTAAGCCCTCAGAATTTTCATTTACTCTAATATCCATGGGTTCCCAGCATCCAGTGTTGTTTGAGATGAACTTCTAAGTTTTCCTAGAGCCCGAGAAACTGCAGTGGCAAAAGGTGAGGGATGAGCACAGCAACTAAAGAGTCAGTCCTAAGTAGCAGCCCCAGTGTAGCCATTTCAAAAGTGAGCTCTGACACCTGATAAATTCTGATGCTTTTGTGGTAAATAAGAGAAAATGCTGGACAGTATTGGTATACAAGATACCACAGTTTAACTCCGTTGTATCGCTCCTCTGCTTTCATTTGCCTGGATACCAGGATGTTCTTGGTGTTTGGTGGCTCCAGTTTATTGTGCACAGCAGCAAAGCCTTTCTCTTGTTTCTGCACAGTTTGACCCCCCGGCTGAGATTTTCAGAAATAACTTTTTCACTTTCTAGAGGAATAAGCACAAACTTTAAGTACATAATTCCTGTTGAATCCTAAATTCACCTGGTAGACTTTGCATCTCCCTAAGCTGACCTTACCAGGTGTTGAAAATAGACATCCCAAAACTATCTTGGCCCTATGTGTTAGCTGTCACTTTCATGATAATTACATTATTTTGTTTTGTTGCTCTTTAGCTGCAACAATTGTGGAAGCTGGAAGAGACAAGAAAAACCCAGATGAATTCGCAGTGGCGTTGGATGAAACTCTTGGAGACTTTGCATTTCCAGATGAGTTTGTATTTGATGTATGGGGAGCAATAGGTGATGCTAAGCAAGGACGACTGGAATGAGAACTGTGCAGTTTATCAAGCCCTGTTTAAAAATACAAAATGATTTGCAAATATGTCAGAATTTCAATAATTTTATTGATGTAAATTCAGGATGCTCTGCACAACTATTCTGACGTGAGACCTCTGACCTTCCTGGAAAGGAAGGTTTCTAAAAGAAATGAAGGTAAACCCAAACTTTTGACAACTCTAATTTAAAACCTTTAATTTACATATAGAAATTACTGTGAGGAGAGTGTCAAGGTGATATATTTATACATAAATTTTATGAAAATTAGGTAATTTTTATTGTACATACACTTTGATACCAATATTCTGAAAAGACATATGCAACAAGGAGTTTGGATTATTTTATGTCATTAGAGAGGTTTATAAATTTGTTGAGAAACTACCTAGCTTCATGCTGCAGTTCCCTGGTTTTCTGCTGTCCCTATGTATTAACCTAAAGCCTTAGGTTTTCTTACAGTTTGGCCTGGACATTGTTTTTACTGTAGGCAAAGCTGGGAAGAAGCTACCCTGTTTCTTTAGAACTGAAATTCAGGGGGAAAAAATCCTCTGAAATATGAAAACTAAGATCTTTGGATGAGAAAGACTTGCTTGCATTTGAGTCATCATATGCTCTGTCTGGGTTATTACTGAGGTAAGTAGAGTAGAAATGCTTAAACCAGGAAGCTGCTGCTTTATTCAGATGCCATATTATTGCAATAGGAACTGCATAGGAAGAAATAAATGTTAATTTTTATTAATGTTGATGCGTTTGAATAATATCTGTGATTTGGCACTGGAGAATACAGTGTATCACTAAGTGCTTAATTGATCTTTGCACATGCTAAATGATTTCTTGAGATCCCATTGAGTTCCCCTCTTGTTGGTGGGTTTTTTCAACATGGCAACACAAGAGATATTGAAGGTGTTCAAATCCAAAAGATATTGTAAAGTCACAAAGAATTGTAATTTGGATGACAGTGCATGCCTAGACCCTGAAAAATATGTTAAACTAATCTTAGATGTTAGGATTTCCAATTATATTGTACATAAATGTTTATTTTAACTACTAATTTTTTACTAATAAATCTGAGATTATTGCAAATGAAATTGAACAAGAATGTGGATTCTGACCTGGGAAGTTGTCATAGCTTTTTAGTATTTTTATATTTGCAGAAGAATATAAAATAATAATTGCTACATCACTTCCTGAAGAAAATATCTCTCGCTAAGTTACATAGATCTCTTTAAAATAAAGATTATGCCAATAATTTTACATGTTCTGTGTCAGTGATTTTTTTTTTTTGGTCTAAAACCATGACACTTTGAAGTATCATTGAGAGAACAGGTTCTTGTTCTCTTTACTAGGTTATTGAGGAAGGATTCTAAACTCCACTTTGGCAAATTTCTGTAAAACTTGGAAATAAAAGAAACTGTAAGCAGATGGTAAAATTTTGTACATCCCATTGCTCATTTGGGCCTTCAAGGATGTATTACTTTGCAAAAGGAGTTTGAGTATTTCTTCTTTTTCAATAATGGCAAGTCTGAGCCCACAATCTTCTGTTGCAGTTGAGCACACTCTCTGTCTTGTACAGGGTTACTTTAGCTGATTTACTCATGGTAATGAGGGGTTAAAGTGTTGTGGGACATATAATTTGGTCTTTAAACTTCTAGGTGAAAAGCAAAAAGGAAATGCCAAGAATTCCTTGTTGCTTTCAAATCGTAAAACTCCAATGTCAGATTTGGTGGAAGTGTTTATGTACACTAGTCTTAGTCACCAACATGCCACTGGTTATGAAATATATTAAAATTAGGAATTCCTTTTGAAAAAGAGAATAAGTACTATGGATAATGCACAAAATGTTGCCTGTAGCAGATAACCCCTTGTGCTTTGGCCATTCATTTTATTTTGAGAAATTAATGTTGTTCAATCAATTTATACATAGGGGATAATTTGTCTCATTACACTGAGAAAATAGTAAGATAAAAATAATCTCTGAAGCTCTCTGCAGAGAGCTGCCTCTTGTCACAGTGGCCTATTTTTGTGGAGTTTATTTCCGGCCTAAGATTTAAATAGTGATTGCAATTTTACTAGCATTTAATGCAATGAAGCATGTCAATATATATTACTTTTTCTGTGTTCTCAAAGCACTCACTATTTCCAGCACAAAAGACAGGTATCACTACCTAATTTGATAGATTATTTGCATTTTCCAGCCATGCACAAATAAATTGTCACCTGAAAACCACACTGCCTTATAAAGCATGACAAATACTTCTCTTTGTAATGATTTGTGTAGTAAATTAATGTTGTTTTACTAATAAAATACAGCCTTTAAAAACTAAGCAATAATGACACTAATGGCTTTAGACATTTTGTACAGTGAAAATGTCATGAAATGCCACTACAAAAATCTCCCAGGTTAGTTAGACATGCTAATTCTTAGACATCAGTTCTATTTAAGTGCTGATCAGAGTGGGACTGGAAACATCTTGTGAGTGTGTGTTGCACGTGGAGGTGAATGTTGGTGAATAGTCCACTCAAAATCTGAGGTGGAATGGCACAGAACAGTAACTCAGCCCAAGTGCTGCTTTAAAAGTAACTGATTCCTTACTTTTATAATTTGGTGCAGAGCCAGCAGAGAGCTGGCAGACAGATGCAATTTGTGCCTTTGCTTCCAGACTTACTGCTATGTTCAAGACAATGGAAAACACACCACTATTTTTTTCCTATTCCAGAGTCTTAAGGTAGTCTTTAGGTGCAACAAGGGGATTTAATGAAATCTGGTGTTCATAAAGTTCTGAGCTCATAATCTTAAAAATATGATGAGCAATGAATATTTTACACTTTTAAAGGAACAAATTTTGCAAATTACAGATATATCTTTTGTGACACCTTTAATATGCCAAATTATGCTTCAGTTAAACCTGATTTTATGCAACCCTATTCATACAGCTGATATTCAAAGAGCTATTAATATAATTAGTCTATTTAGGAAAATCTCGTCTGCTATTCAGATTTGAATAATGCATATACTCTTATTTCTGAATATTATTTTCATCACAATTTGTCTAATTTCTCTTTTCTTTGAGATAAATGTAGTATAAAGCTTTAAAAACCTTGGGTTTTGTGAATTTAAGAGTGCAATATTAATGTTATTTTGTAATATTTTGTAAAATTAAGCTAATTTGTAGTAATTTGTTAGATTTTTTCGTCCTGCTTTTTTTATGAGAACTTGTGCTACTTTTCAAATTAAATATTATTTTTGACAAAAACAGCTCTCAGAATGTCTCTTCCAAAGTCTGGGTATTGTAGCAAGATGATATATTACACTTTTTAGTTTTCCTCTTTTTTTTTTTTCCCAGGAGATATTTCAGAACAATTAAAAATCAGGGCTTTCACTCTTTCATCTTTTGAAAACAAAGGCATTTTTGCCATGAATTTCAGAACTCAACCCTAGCAAAAAGAGCTTAATCTGAAATATATATTCAGTATTGTTTTCCTTTCCAGTTTTCTGACTCAATATGTTTGTAAGGCATTTTGCATTTAGACGTTGTTATGCATCTCAACTACTCTGACTAAAAAGTATGCAGCCTGCAGTACAGACTTTGTCCTCAGAAAGGGTATGTTTAATGTGTGAGATTCAGCCACTGACAACTAAAATAGATTGAGACTGCATGAATGTTCAGAAAATGTCTTTTTTTTTCCCCATTGAAACATGCACTGTCATTAAATAGAACACTGTCTAAATGCAACAACAGTCTGTAGATTGAGCAGAGGCAATCTCCTGATGTATTGATATTGTCTTTATCTCTCCTCTTCTGTTTCTTGTAGAGAGATTGTGAACAGCTTTTTCAGTTTTCTTTAATGGCACTCCTTACCTAAATATCTATTGCAATGTCTGAGCTCCTTCAGAAAAATGTAGCTGTTGGTTTTGTTCCTGAATCATTATTTTATGTCCTTCTCCCAGTTCCTTGGGAGCTAATGCAGATTTTCAAGTTGTCATAAACTAATTTTACTATAGTATTTGAAAGAGGGGGAAAATCAGGGAGAAAGAAGCATAAAATCAGGGAGAAAGAAACATCTGCTTTTGTTTGAAGTGAAGAGGTGTCTGGCAGGTCAGACTAGAGGCAGTTCAGTGGAAATCCCTGACAGAGGATTAGTGTGGATGTTGGCCCCAGTCGTTCTGGTCAGCAGAACTGCTGCTGTGGTTCTTGGCATGTGTCCTGGGTTGTGGTGTAAAACGTGCACGGAGTATTCTACCACCATCTTCATGAACTGTGGAAACCTATTGCTGAAGCAGCATTCTTCCAGACTCTCCCCTCCCTCTTTCTGTTAGGGTGTCTTTTGTTAAGGTGTCCTCTGCTAATGGGTCTTTTGATAACGTGTTTTCTGTTAATGGCCTGCTGATGACTTACAGATAACTCCCACCAGGAGTTATCTCCCGTTAATGGGCCATCAAGGACCCCCTGTATGACTCATTATTCCATTGTGAGATGCTCCACCCAGGGGGAGGAGCCAAGCATTCTCACCTGCATATAATCTGGGATCTGGGACAATATGGGGACCTTACCCACTGGATCTACAGAGGATCAGAGCTACCAGACCTTTCTACGGGATTGCTGCTTCCATCATCTTGCTCAGGTTGTATTCTGACTCTGTCAGGGGTCTTTTGTATTATTGCATTTATTTTATTTCTTTTTTTTCTTTTTCTATTAAATTGTATTTCTGACTTAGAGCCTCTCACTAGTTTTGCTTTCAAACCATCACAGCATGTTTGCCGAGGAACTCTCTTGCCCTGCTAATGTTTGATAGGAATGGGAGCTCATGAATGTAGTATAGAAATTATTGCCTAATGAGTTTTGTAAGCCTGCCTATTTTATCTTGGATATTGACTGTGATTTTTTTCTCCTTGGAGTGAGATAGGCTTGTCCAAACCTAAAGGTTATGAACAGAAGTCCCCAAAGCTTTTCTATGTTTCTCCATTCTGTTTTCTAACCACTGCATGTGAGAACTTTACACGTAGAACTTTTCATGTTTAAAATCAAATTCACTCTAGTATTTAAGAATTTGATTACTAAATTTACTTTGTATTGACTTGGCTTTTTCCTGTTTTCTTTTGGGATGAATAATAAAATATTTTATTGTATTTTTTTTTAGCATGAACTGGAATTATTAACTATATGAAAGAAATAAGGTGTTGAATTTCAGATGAACTCTAATAATGCAAGTTTCTGCTTACTAAAAAGATAGTTTTATTTAGTTTTCCCAAGTCTTTTCTTTGTGCTTTTAACAGGGAAATAATGGTGAACAGTCAGGGAGGAGACCTCTTAGTTTAGTGGAAAAAGCTTTTAATGACAGACTTAGATTTATAAGTTGTGCTTGTAACACAGATGATCTGACAACGATTTGTGTAATCCTTTCACTTGGCAGCTCTTCCAGTAAAGGCACAAGTTTGTACTTTATATATATAAACCCTCTCTGGCTTGAAATGGGAAAGCAAGCATGGTAAATCCATTGCAAGTCACAGTCTCCAGGCATTCATATCACAGTAATGAAATTTCTTTTAAACCCTTCGCACATACTTTCCAAACATTCTTATTTTTACAGTGTGGATTTTGTTTCCAATGAGTCTTTTAACAGATAATTTTACTTACTGAGCTTAAGTTTTGAAACCAGTAAACCTTTTTTGAAGCATCTCTAAGTAAGCTAAATTTTTAATTATACAGAAACTGATCAACAGAATGACATAAATCTCAGCTCTGTTGGTAACAGTACCTGAAATGCCCAATGGATGTTTGCCATCAGCATGTACAAATTTGGTAGTGAAAAAATCTTAATTGTAGGACTACAAAAATGGAGATTAACCTTGTCCTTTCTGTGTCAACAAACTAAAATTGCATTTTGTTTCATGGTTGATATGTTTTCATTACCTAGAATGCAAACTGGAAAAAAAGGGATCAACTGTGATCAGAATAAATGTTACAGAGTTACAGGTATGACCTCTTTCCAGGAATAGGAGCATTGTGAATTGAGGCAAAGCTCTTGATAAATATGCTATAACTACTTTCCCCTTTGGTAAAGAATAAACTAATACCTTTCAATATCAAGGGTAAGTGAATATAGCTTTAACATTACTTGTCTGGTAGAATTCCGTACTGTTGTTTAAACATTGGACTTTGGAAAAAAGGCCTGATAAAATGATCATGAGAATCTTTAAACATCAAATGTTCTTTAGTACAGCTAAAAAAGTTTGTTAGGGTGGCAAAAATCTTGGAGAGGGGAGTTCTTCAAGCTAACCACCTTCACTGCCAAGAATACAGGTGTGGCTACAAGCTGCCTTCAGTCTGGAAACACTGAGGAGGATTTCTAACACAAATGGAACAGTACAAGGAAAGGGTATGGGGGCAAAAACCAGGCTAATTTTAGGGCAGAACTTTAACCTTTATGAAGAAGGACTGTATGAAATGGTTACTGGACCAAGGTGTGATCCCCCAGTATGTTCCTTTTGGTCCCAAGAATTGTTTTTTATGTGTTTAATTGCCAGGTGTTTTGAACTCTCACAGTTTGAATTTAAATGTGGACAGATTTGGAAAAGGCAAGTAGGATTGTAGAGAATTTTTAAAAACTGCAACGAAGGAACTTGCCTTTCTGACTGAAATGCAATGCAAAAGCCCTTCTGAGGTCTCTCATCAGGGTAGGTGGTTTTGGATGTTGCTGCTCCAAAGGTGCAGAGGCCCATGGCTTTTCTTTTGTGTGCTAAATGTATGGAAGCTGTGTCAGGGGAGGAGATGTCTCTGGAATGCTGAGCTTGCTGCTGCTGTTGGCAGTCAAGATTAATTTCCATCAACAGCAACTGGACTTTTCCTTTGGTGTTAAAAGACGGATCCTGGTTTTTGTGTGGATTTGGTGTGCTACGTTAATTTTTCTATCTTTGAACTGTGTTTAAAGCCATCACTACAACTTTTGAGTGTGGGAAGGAGGCTGCCAAGGTTTCATCCTATCCCCAGGAACAGATGAGAGAAGTTCTAATCTTCATCTAGAATTCGGTGTAGGCACTGAATTGCCCAGGACATAGGAGGGGGCAGAGCTAAGTTGTGTTGATCTTCTAGTTATGCTTGAATGAAGAAAGGGTGCAGACAAAATGGTGCCTGTGGGCTATGCTGCAGGCTGTTTCTTGGGACAGTATTTTCTCCATTGTCTAGATTTCTAGTCCCTAGTAAATAAAAAAAATGCCTGCAATTTGTATCCTGCTAAACTCACTAAAATATGCTCTCCTCCTTTATTTCTGGCCTTTCAAATTTGTGGTTAGGCTCTTGAATGATCAGGGGAAAAGGGATTAGCAAATAGCTTTGGCATTAATCTGTATTCAGCTCTGTGTTGAACATCCATTATTTTTATGATTATAATAAAATGAATAGCAGTGTAACAGCTGCCTTGGGTTTTCAATTAAATGCATTAATACATAGGCAAGAAAATAGCCTGTCTCAGTAGTATTTATAGAGAAAAGAATATTTTTCAAGATTTGTGGCAAATCATTATTATGCCTTTTTTTTAATATGGCATTTGAAAATAGAGTGGAATTGCAGGCATGCTGCTTTATTACTTGCAAGTGGAATGTGTGATAATCAGCCCTTTGCAACACCTCTTAATGACGACAATTTTCAATGCGTAAAAGCCAGGCTTTATAGCTTGATGAACAAGTCTGTAGTCAGTGGCTGGTTTAGTAAGAACATGGTTAATGCTTGCAAAAGGTCCTAAATGCGTATTTACAGCTTTGCAGAATTATATGTTAAAGAAATTTTGATGGCATGAGTGGAGTGTGCAAAATCCTGGTTTGTTCTGATGGTTTGAGAGCTGGGGGCATTTGCTTCCCTCATTGTTTCCAAACTGCCTTCTCCAATATGCTTTGTTTTCTTCATCTTTGCTCCATGTCAGAATGATGCCTTTGAAAGTTTCATTTGTTTACAGCTTTCATTCTTCTCCTCTGTGCCTGTTAGCTTTGCCAAACAGCACTGAAAAATAAGAGAGTCACTTTTCCACCCAGTTCAGCTTTTGTCAGACTTTGCACTCCAGCTCATTCTTCTATTCTTTCCAGCTGTGTCCTGTATTTGGGGCCTCATGCTCCTGCCTCTGAGTCCGAAAGAATGCCCTTACCACAGTCTTTTTACAGATATTTTTCCTTCTGTGTGAGTAATAGGCTGCCTGGTGTGTACTAATATTTCCACCATAACAAATGCAATGGCAAAAGTCACCTTGACTTTGTAGCATAGAAGTTGACTGATTTAAAAAAAACCCACGTAATTGCCATCCTGCCATATTATTTACTTCAGTTCTAGAACAAGTAGGGGTTTGGGAAGTTTTCTCAATCTTCATTCCCTTATCCAGAGTCAGTAATAAAGCCCAACAGGTAATAAACTCACTAGGATTATGCACTGAATTATGCATATAACACTAGACAAGTGTTATGTGCATAATTCAGTCATTTTACTTGCAGCACTGAACTCCTTTTATTGAATTGTTTCACTGCAGAAGGATTTTAATCTTCTATTGGTAAGAACACTAGAATAAAATAATGAATAACCTTGAACCTGTTAGACTGTGAACTTGCAGGATTGTCATCTTTCTTCCCAATGCCACCCTATCTCCCATGATCTCATACCCAAGATTCCTGGGCTTTCCCCTTTACCAATTTGGTGTTTGCTAATTTACACAGAAACAGAGGTGGGTAAGAGAAATGTTGGAGTGTTGAATTGTTGCAAGGGACCCTTTTCTACATAAACAGTTCTCAAAACATTACCTTCAAAAGCATCACAGAAAGTTCTTTAGAATCCAGAGCTACTGGTTTAAAAGCCTTAAAAAACAAATTATTTATACCTGATACTGTCACTGTCTAGATAGAAAACAAGTCCTGTGATACATTTAAGTGGACAGACAGTGCAGATTTCATGAGTTTAAGAAGTTTATTTTCTACAGCCCATCACTGTGAATGATTTATAAGGAGATCATTATTGATTAGAGGGTTAAGTAAGGAGAAAAAGTATTTCTATTTACATGCTTCAATTTATGAAAAGAAATGCATTTCCTTTGTCTGGAAAAAGGATTCTTTATTGACTGCAGTTAATAAACCTGGATTTTCATATCAGGTTTTCACTGTCTGAGGAAGTACATAAACCTACTCTCAAGCATCTGTCGTGAAAAGCATCTCATCTAGGCAAGGACAAATAGACATGTGTATGATCAACACTTAGTAGGATTTACAAGTAAAAAGGTTTTATATTTGCTTACAAGCATTTGGGGACAAAGACATGAGCTCTGCTTTGTCAGAGTCCCTGGAGAAGCAGGGAAGGATTTCTCCCGGAAAATGTGGAATGATACTTCTCTTGTTAAGATTAAAACAAGCTTTTCAGCAGTTTCTGCCTCCTGCTCCTTCCCTTGGATTAATTCCAACCAGCTTCTTGCAATTATCTCCCCGTTATGTTCATATGGGATGGGAGTTTAAGAGATGACATCACTCAGACACATATTGTGATATGTATGACTAATCAGTAGTTAACAATGCAACAATTAATTCCTCTGTGGCATTTTATTTGTCACATAAAAATATTCCTTTGACTCACAGGGTAACTCATGCCCTGCAGGAAAAAAATAGGAGCTCATTAGAATTGATCTGCAGTTATCACTTGGCTGGTCTCTCCACTGACACCACTGGGCCTAATTTATTTTAACCTTGATCTGATATCTCACCTCTCTTTTTTATTTTTTATGTCCTTTTATTTGCAGTGGAAGGTCTGTCTTGCTTCCAGTCAGAGCAAAGGAATAAAAAAGTATTATTAAAAGGAAAAAAAAAATTTATCCTTTCTTCTTTCTTCAACAAGCCTGTGTGAAAAAGTACAAAAATGGCTAAAATAAGGTATGCATGCCCCTGTGTGAAGGTTTCCTCTGAGCTCTAGGCTCAGTGCAAGAAGCATCAGTGTTTTCCAATGTCCTCATTTGCACTTTCTTGCTTTTACTTGAGATCAGTCCTGCTTGTAGTTTCTCTGTGGATTTACTCTTCTTTGGGAGTTCATCCACACAAGAATAACATTTTTTACCTCTTTGCCTGAATCTATTTTCAGCATGGTTCATGAAACTGAGAAGCCAATGACATCTGTTTTTCTGAAGAAAAAAGAAGTCTCAAGTCTTCTCAACTAGGTTAATCTGCACACTCTGCACAGTTCTTTTGGAGTACTTTTTTTCATTTTTATTCATAATGAGAGTTCCAAATGATGTGGTTTTGGGTGCCACGTAGCCTGAAAGCATGAGGTTACATTGTAAGGTCTTGTTCTATAGGAAATCTTGTTATACAGTCATTATTCTACACAGGCAGCTGAGGCAGTGAGAGAGTGAATAGTCTATTAACAATCTCACAGAGACAAGCAGGAGGAATCAGAGGCAAAGCAACTTTTACTCTATGCAGATAAATCATGAATTTTTACTGCCAAATTATTAACATATTTCTAGAAACATGAAAGCAAAATGATTATAAATGGATTCTAAATGGATTTTAAATGGATTATAAATGAATTTTAAATGGATTATAAATGTTAAGGTAGCGGAATATTAAAAATGCATGCAGGTAACTACTGTGTACAGTCAGTGAAATTCCCTGTACTTTTAAGAGGCAATACCTATTTGGAAAGATATCTGAAACATGCTTAAGTCACCACTTAAGCTTAAGTGCACCCTGTCTGAAACGATAATAATTGAGATATTTATGGTAAGCTAGATTTATTCCTTTGAGAAACCTGGTCTAATACATTTTAGAGTTTTTCTTTAAGCTGAAAAATCTGAGTTGTCCGAATGGAACCTTTTCTTAACCCATTTGATTCAGTTTGATAGCTGAAGATATTCTGTTATACAGGGAGTATGGCACTCCTTCAGCCAGAGAACAGCAAATCTCTTCATTGCAATAAAGGTGCAGTCAGAGCAATGTGATGACTTTCAGTCACTTTTGAAAGCTGGGCAATTTTAACCGCTTGCATAACACCTTCGTACTGGTCTGGTAATTTCCACATCAATCTTGTAATTTCTGTCTGAGCATACCTCTGAAGTGTGTGGAATGGAATATAAAGGGCTTCAGAAGATGCAGGGTCTGTTATGTTGCCAGGTAAAGTGTTCCAATGGGTGTATATTCTTACGCTGAAAAAATACCTCAAACAAGACGAGTGCCATTTCTTGACCTAAACATGAACTTTCAAGGAGCTCTTTCTGTTATGAGAAAAATCTTTCCCAGTTTGATCTTCCCACATAAGCTGATATAAGTCTCATGATTTAAAGGTAATAGGGCTTCTACTGCTCCAAGGCCCCCAGCAGCCCCGTTGCCTCCTCTGGATGCACTCAAGCATCTCAGGGTCCTTCCTAAACTGAGGGGCCAGAACTGGACCTGGACACAGCACTCAAGGTGCAGCCTCACCAGTGCTGAGTACAGGGGAAGAATGACCTCCCTGCTCCTGCTGGCCACACCATTTCTGATACAGTCCAGGTCCACTGGCCTTCTTGGCCACCAGGGCACAGCTGGCTCATGTACAGCTGCTGTCACCAGTACCCCCAGGTCCCTTTCTACATGGGCATGTATACCCCACACAATCCAAATATAAATGAAAGGACAGGGAAAGGGAGGAAAACAGCAAAGTGATCCTTAGAGGAAGCTCTGCTGGTGTGGCAGTTAAACAACAGTTTATCTTAAACTCAGATTCCCTCTGTTTGCAGTTGTTAGTCAACACCCTTCTCAGGCACAAAGGGGTTTATACCTTTTAGTGTGCTGCCTGTGATATTACACTAGGGAGAAGTGATTGATGCTTGTCTTGAATGTTCTGTCTATTCCTCCTGGCACTGAGGAAAACAGGAGGGGCAGAATGGTGCTCTGCCATGGAGGGATGTGTCCTGGGTGAGCTGGAGAGCAGCATGCTGGTGCAAGGTTGCTCAGCAATTGCACAGCTCCTGGCAAGCTGGAGGCTCTTTTGTGGGAGGATGTATGTCCTGATGAACAGTTCTATGTGATCATCTCAAGGCCAAGCTGTTCTGTTTACTATAGATATCATGCCTCTCTCTGTCCTCAGAAGGAATACTCAGAGATATGCATATCCCTGTTATTTTTGAGCCCAAGACTATATAAGTAAAAGCTGGACATTATTTGAAAGACTAAGGATTTTAAATATTTTAAAATATTTTAAATATTTTCCCTCAGGAGCAATACTCAAAGAATTTAAAGACCATTAAATTTATTATTGGAGGTGTATTTCTCTTCCACAGAATGACTTCCATGACTCATGAACAGTGACTTAGGTCTCACTGTTTGTCAGGTCTTAAAATCATGTTGTGGATATCTACAAAACAATGAATATATAAAAGCTAATTTAAACAGCAATGGAGACTGAGAGTCTCTTCATGTTCCAGACATTTTTATTCTGCAGAAATTTCCAATTACTTCTTAAGCCCATTTTATGTATCCTTCCTAAATGTTTAAAGACAGTATATCTTGTTTTACTATTTTCAATATTTTTCCCTCTTCTTTTTTGAAATAATTGTTAGTACCCAAACTACATATAAATACATTACATGCAGTATAGCTTTACCTATAACGACAAGTATACTGGCCATTCATTGAATGGAAGAATTGGTATTTGGCTATTTCATAAATATATCAGGACTATGTGCTAACTAATTAATCAGAATACATTTGAAACTGAAATAAATTGAGATTTAGTAAGTAATTAACAAAAAAAGCCAACCAGTCTCTACTGCAGATGCTGCATTTCCTTTCCAAATTCTCATTCCCCATAATTTTTCCCATACTTGCAGAAATGCATTTTCATTAACTACTAGATTTGTAAGATTGTAATTGTGAGGAAAATCTTGCTGAGCTCATGCTTGAGTTACCTATTTCTATTGCCTCTGTCTTTAGTAAATGCTTTGCAGCAGATTCCGAATCATCTTTTATCAGAACAATAAAGTGAGGACAATCAATTCTGCTTAGGAAGCACTGTATAAGATCCCAGACTGGTATTAAATACTGTTTGAATTACACTTCTGTGCTCATGAGAACCCTCTGAACTTTCTCTTCTGCTGAGGTTACACCAAAGCATGAGAGAGGGACTGGGAATTCTGTTTCCTGCAGCCATGTGAGTATCTGGTGACATGGTTGTGTCCCTGCCTGGCTTCCTGAGAAGCTTCTCCCCAGCCCAGCATGGGTGTGCTCCCAGCCACAGGGTGATGTGTGTGGGGCTGCTCAGCTGCTGCTTCACGGCCACAAAATGGTTGTATTTTGCCCCTTGTCACCAAACAATTGGTGTTCAGTATGGCTGCAGCTAAAACCGTGCTCCTGGAAACTACACAGGGAAGTGCTTTTCTGTGAGGGAAGGCTGTTTTGGGAAGCAATGACTCAGAAAATGACTTGGGGAGTGAGGGAGCTCCCAGTGCAACATTATGAAGCTGATTCTTTCCCCGTCTGATCAAAGGAATAGGAAATTGTTCAAGCTGTAATTACCCATGGTACAATGGTTACCAGAATATCACATTCAGATCTGGAAGTTTTTTAGTCAGGGAGGTGTAAGAGAGGAACTCTGAGATTTGGAAACCTTTTTTCTGCAGCAGGATTCAGCAAAGTTTATTAAAGAGAAGATAAAGGAGCAGCTTGCCCATATGTGAAGCATAGATTTGATAACAGGAGCTCTCCTGTCTGGCTGAAAGAGGTAAAATGGGAACCACACAATTAAATTCAAGACTAGGCAGTTTAGATTCCAAGCAGGCACATCTTAAATGGTGTGAGTGATTTGCCAGTGGAATGATTTAATAAAGATTGTAATAAATTTCTCCTTATTGGATATTCTAAAATCTGAGCTGGATGCTTTTTGGAAGGAAATGCTCCAAATCAAACAAGATGAATACATAAGCCTTATAGCACAATTTATTCCAGGGGTCACACTGGAAGATTGTAATGATCCAGTCTATCCTTCTATGGTGCAAAAGAAATTGTTCAGTGGTTGGTCTGTGCACTAACATCATGTGAAAGGATTATTTCTCTAGCAGACCCAAATGATATCAATTCAACAGAGAGCTCTCAAGTCCACTTTGGAGACTCTAGCTTTTGTCCTAGAAGGAATGGTGGCCATAACTCCTTTGGTTTTGTTGCCTTGAGTTAGTTAATCAGACTAAGAGCTGCTAATGTGTTTAATGTTGCTCATGTATCTTGAGCCAGCATGAGGCAATAATGAAAAAGGCAATCACTAGTTTTATTTTAGAATTGTAAAAATCTACAGCAGTGGGACTGTTGTGCTTTTGATTTGAAGCAATATAAATGAGCCTTCATACAGCTGATTGGTGAATAAAGTTAATTGCTGGCCTGTGAGCTCTTCCTGACCGCAGTCATAGGAAAAGAACAGGTTGCTGCTGTGGGTTATCTGGCAGAATGTGGATATACACAGTATTTCACCCTTCCTTAATGCATTGGTGCTGCTCTCTGCTTGGTTTCCTCTATTGGAATATAGAGACTAGGTGAATACTAAAATAAAGCTATTGCAGAGCTCAAATGGAGGTGATACTAGGGAAACTTCCTCAAAACAGAGGACACCATGGCAAATTTGGAAAAGATATGGTTATGCTAAATAAATGTTAAGGACAGTTTAATTGGATAAATGTCATTTAGAATGGGCTAATTAATGTCTAATATAGATATAATTACTTGAAATACATTTGATTTGATACTATAAGCACAGTTTAGTTCAATTCTGAATAATCAGCATTATTCCGTGTTGCTTTAGGAAATAATATTTAATATTAATGATTCTCACTCATTTGCATTTTCCTAAACTTTCTGAACTAGACCTGTGTCAACATGCAGGAGACATTGCTGCCAGGCATTTCACACATAGAGGGAGTTCTCTTTATTTCTCCTCCAATAAAGCTATTTCTTTCCTGCTATCTCATTTCTTATGAACCCTGTTGTTGTTGTAGTTTTCTGGGTTTTTTTTATTTCTATACCTGGTACAAGGTAAGCAGATACTCTAATCTGTTCACAGTGACTACCTCATCTTCTGCCTATGTACTTGCAATCCATGTAGAACTCCACAACATGCAAAATAAATTGGTAGAATTGTTAATATTGCACCAAGTTGTGATTTTGGAGGCCTTTGGTTAGGAACGTTTGTTCTCCTAAGTGGTTACAGCTGGCAGACTGCACCCTCCACACCTGCTTGAAATTTGGCTCAGGGTTAAATTCTGTGTTCCTATAATTTGTCATGGCATTGATTACCAATGTATTACATGTTATGGGGAAAACACCAGGAAACCACATGCCTTTATTTGTTTAGATTTTCCATTCTTTCCATTTCAAGGTATGTAAGAATTATGTTTTGAAATGGGTGATTCACAGGCATAATCATTCCAGTTTGGCAATGACACTGAACCATAGTGTCACATCTTTTAAATACAGCACAAAATTTGTTAGTCTAAAGAAAATGGCCCTATTTATATAATTGAAACTTCCTTGGTCTTATCATAGCTCTTCTTTTAATAACTTTCTTTGTTTCCTCCTCTAATGGTGCTGTATATTCAGATAGCAATGAAGTCAATAAATCAGACCTTCCTATTTAGTCAGGTGTGCAAATATACTTTACTTGCCTGAGGTGCAAAGGAAGGGACACACTGGATGAGCTGACTCATCCACTCATTTTTTCCCATGCATGCAGGACTGCAATGGCAGAACTGCCTCTGATTTATTCCTACAAAAGAAGAGCATATCCTCAAATTGCTCTATTCTATGCAGCCAAGTTATTTTCCCAGTTACATTTTCTTGCTTTATTCTTTTCCATTGATTTATTAATAAGATATAAAGGTTTTAGAACTGAAAGCAAAACTGCAGATATATTTACCTTTGGGGCATCTACTGTGAAAGGCAAATTATTTGTTTACCTTCCAGAGAACACAAGCTTCTTTCATTGCTTCATCCTCCATGACCAATAAAAAGATCAGAGCTTGACAGGTGGCATAACTCTCTGAAGGGTTATTTTTTTGCCATAAACGCTCAGTGTAATAGTATTTAATTGCTTCTGCTAAGCTTTTCCTAAGTGGAATGCAAGATGGATCTCAAAATGATGAATGGAGACAGGGTCTAATGTTCATTTTCAGGAGACAAATATCTTCCTGCTTTATCCTCATTCATCCTGGCTCAACTTTCTGTGGTGTTTGACCAGCTGGGCTGTCCTCAGCTGGAAACATTGAAGCAACAAATGCTAATATTGACTCTCTTTCTGCCTAATTGGGCATTCTCTTGAAAGCTTACTGTGATTTACATGTTGAAGGTACAAAACATTGTTCAAGATATGGCTACACTGAGCATTGGTAAAAAGAAAGACAATTCAAAATCCCAACTCAAAGGCAGTGTGGTTTCTGTTCTATCACAGGGCCATTTGGGCTGCATGAAAACCACTTGTTAAACCTGCCTGATGCTTCAGACTTGTCTCTTATCTCACTAAATGCAGAGGAAGCAGAGTTCAGAAGCAGGCCAGAGACAGAATTATTGACATTACTTCTGAGCACTGAATTGCACTGGGAAGGCAGCTCTTATAGATCTCTTTGAAAGACAAGGTGATTTCTCTTCCAGAAACTGCTAGGATAAAACACCTCAAGTAACAGCATAGTTTTTAACTTTAATTTTTTAAGTGCCTCAAATACTCTGAAATTTTCACTGTTGTTGTTTAATAAATATTTTCTTTTTTATAACTCTGAGTTGCTTACTTTACTTGCTTAAATTCCTATTTATTTAAATGAGCGAAATTGCTTTGCAGGTCTGTCTCTTCTTGTTTAACATTTCCTCTATCCTAATGTGTCAGTCTTTGTAAAATGACATCTCTTTTTAGAGTCCAGTAAAGATTAATTCATGAAATATTTGAGGGCATTGTAATTGAGTAAAGTCATGAGGTCAGATATTGGAAAAAAATATGTATAAAAATAATATTGAAGAAATTCTGACAGAACTATCCGTGCTGTGATGAGCATGAGGTCTGGGGAAAAAAATGCAATTGCATAGTTACAGCATGTATCACAATACAGAAGCTGTATTAGGCAACCTTGAATCTGGCGTTTCTTAACTTTTGAGAGTTTGCAACCTCTGTGTGTAGCTCACCTCCTGTTGTCACCTAACAAAGAGAGAATTATGATACAACAGATGTTTAACCAGAATGAAGTCCAGGGTTCCTTCCAGTAAAGCTAACTGAAGTAAAGAAAAACTGAATTACAGTAATATACAGCATAAAATGCTTGTGTCTGCGTTGTCCTCTTTCTTATTTATGCTGCTGATTTCCTTCCAATGCTCTCAGCTACCTTCAGCTATTTGTGTTAAAAACACATGTTCCAAAGATTGCAAATTAACAAACTAACAGTGTGAATTCTCAGCTGGATAAATTGCTATGTGTCCATTTTTAAGTAAAGCTTTCAATACTGTCTCTCACAGGACCTTTCTGGGCTAAATGTCCAGCACACAGCTGGATGAACATATCCTGTGATGGGTGAGCTACTGACTCAAAGAGTTAGGGTTCAGGGAGGCACAAAACCTGCAGCTACAGGGACACTGGGGCTGGAAAAGGCTTGCCAAGGTGAAACTGCACTGCAAAAACACTGCTCTCTCCACACCTTGCACATCTGGGCCACCAGTGTTTCAGAACAGTTTATTGTAGGATGGGAGAACAGCTGAATCAAAATAAATAAAAGAAATAAATAGAAGAAAAGCATGCAGGACGAAATGGCTGAAACCTCTATCTGGGCACAGGAATGGTGGAAGTAAGATAATCAGTAAGATGTTGACTAAGATTTCCAAAGCAAGAATATGAGGACCAAGTTGGTTAAAATAAATGGGATGTTTTCACCCACAGTTTATATGCACTACAGTCAGTTACCTTCATAATTAGAAAGCCAGTTAGGAAAAGGGATACACAGTTGAAGGACATTTTACTTATTAAAAAGAAAAAAGGAAGAACAAAAGAAAGAAAAGGTTTCCTCTTTTTGGCTGTCTAGGTTTGACTGGGGAGCTTATCCAAAAGGAATCATGAAACATCTGGCCTGCTGAGTTGAGTGCCCACAGTTCTGAAATGTGAAACATCCATCCTAACCAAGATGTCATAACAGTGGAGGAGTCCTGGCATGGCTCTGTGGCTGTGTGAGGTGATCACATTTGTGGGAATTGTCCCTTCTCAGGCTGGAAAAGGCCCCATTGTGATGACTGAGAGGAGAACACTGTGAGTACAAGGGTGGAAACAATCTGGGGAGCTCCTTGTGTGGGGCTGATAGAACTCTACTGTGACAGTAGTGTCAGATTGTGTGGTCCACATAAATCAAACACTAACAGAGCCAAATGGTGTGTGTGTGTCTGTGTTGTACTTTCCAGTGTGAAGAACAACTGCCTCCCTGTTTTATATAAGAAAATAAGTGATTTTCATGAAGAAAATTAGCAGTGGTTAATGGATTGCTCAGTAGATAGCCTGGAGGGTCCTGGATGTGTCCTAGCAGTCCAGCAGTATAACTAACACACAAAACTTCTTTACTATTCTCATCTTTTCCACTTTTTATTTTACTTCAGTGTTATGTGAAGAATTCTTATAAACCAGTTACTTATTCTGGTTCCTTCCTCTTATTTCTTCCTCTTCCTCTTTCTGTGGAAGAGACCAAGCGAATACAGTGTGTCCTTGCTCCTACAGTAAGATGAGTTTATAGATCTGGTAACTCTTTTCTTTCATGACATAAGATTTGATATGTACTATTCTCTCCTTTTTCATCTTCCTTACCTAGTCTTTGGAATTAAGTCTGTTTTGTCGGCTCTTTCTAGGATATTCAGTATTTAGCTGGCCCTTAGGTAGGTCTGTGACTAGCTCTTCATGGTAAATTGATGAAGCAGTATAGAAATTTCCAAGATGATGAGAGTCCTACTTTATTCTTGCTTTTGCAGCAGTTGATGCAATAGATGTCAACTGAGTTAGCGAGTAAGGCAATGGTAAATAAAGTTTAAAGTATTTTTATGGAAAGTAACTTCCCAGACTGGATTCAACAATACTGCAACAACAGTATTCCTGTCTGGATTGGAATATGCTACATTTGATTGTTGGTAATTTTCTTTCAAAAAACCCCAAATCAAACACAAAACAAAAAACCCTTTTGAATGGGAGTGTGGAGCCTCTGTTGGGAACTTTAAGATGGCATTTTTTAGTGATGTCCTGAAGCTTTAGTAGACCAAGAGTTTACAGGAGTGGGCTGGTTGTTAAGATTGCTACATTTTATATTTTGAAATTATTGTTTGCTGAACTGACTTACAAGCCATTTTATTTTTAAAAAATGGCCCTGTATGCATTTATACTGCTTTTTCATAGTATTACCAACAAAATGGACGCTGGTCAGCATTAATGAGAAGAGCTGATAAAAGCTTAGGTGTGAGGTTGGATCCACTGATGCTGTTGCAGAGTGTGATGGTGTAAGAGAACATTTCTCAGCAGGAGGATTTGGCTGCATTTACAAAAGATGGCCAATGCCCTTTGCCAGATTTATAATCTTAAATTATATGGTAATAAGAAAGATGATATATGCCATGCAATACAGAGAAGATGGAAGTTTCTTCAGAATACAAGCAGCCTGTCCTGTTTGTAAAGCTTTCAATTACAAATTGATTATGAGGAAGAAATTCTAGACATTGTCTGTTTATGGTTTACCTCAAACTGCTTCTTCCTTTCAAATTATCTTTCTCTTTTTTAAAAAGGTAAGGGTCATTTCATTTATTCTAAGAGTGATTCTGCAAATGATTCTTTATTTCTTGCTCTTATTTGCATAGGAGGATAAACAATGCCATTAACTTTAAAAGGACAGTCATGCCAAATTAACTGTGGGGTTTTTAGGACAAGACCTAGTTACAGGTTTTTATCATGGTATTAATCCATACAACCAAACACAAGTAGTCGATTATACCCAAAATACAGGACAATTCTAGAATGGTTTTAAGAACAAATTCTTACCCTTTTTATTAAAACCAGCTGGGTAATGGTATATGTCAACATGTGTGTTTGATTTGGGTACATTTTCTGCTCTGGACCACCTCATATTCTTTGTTAAGAGCCAGGAGTGAGTGATCTCATGTATGACTTTCCAAGTGGTGCTAATGAAGGACTTCCTTGCCAGGTGCTCAGCGTGCTCCACTCCTCTTGCTTTCAGTTGTGGTTGAGAGCATGCTGCATTCTCTGGGTTACAGCCCTGTTGTTTATGACTTGGAGTTAGCATTGCCAAAAGGAATATGATGAGAGAAAATAAACGGCACTGTGATTTACTTTGAGAATCCCCTAAATTTGCTAGATTTGTTTTTTTTTTTTTTACTTGGGAATATCAAAATCTACATCTGGAAAATATTAGTGTAACATATAAATACTGTCTGCTAATTTCACAGAACAGTCTTCATGTACAACTTGTGGGAAATCGGTTTTATGTTATAGGAATAAGGATCTAAAGTCTCCTACTGACTTAAGAGCTCTCTGGAGTAGTAACTAACTTCCTTCTTGTAACATGACTCTACCTCTGTGTCAAAACTCCACATTGTGGCCAATTAATTTTCAGGCAGTTTCCTGATAAAGCATCAAATAGGCTAATACTTGGATATAATACTGTGCATGGTTATTACTGACAGTATCCTTCCATCCTGAAAGCTGCAGTATGTGCCTTTTGGTTTTTAAGAAAAAACAGATCAGAAATGTGAAATGTTTTACTTCACTCTTCCATTAATCTTGATGTCTGCTTCAAAAAGAAAATATATTGCTGAATGAAGGTAAACAAGTTATTCTTGAGAGTCAGCTTTATCAGAATAACCTCTGCATTTTTAAAATTCTTTAAACTTAGAATTAAAATACATTTCTGGATTTACACTCTGAGACCAGCATGGAGGCCTTCAATGAGCAAGCAGGGGTTTCCATCAGCTGTGACCTCAGTGATGTTACAACATTCTGCTGTAAAACTCAGATGCTATCTTAGATGATAAATGCATCTGAGTGGTAGGAAAAGATTAAACTTGCCTGAGGAAGGGCAGCCTAGCCAATATGTTGATTAAATATATGGGGCAAACCCTGACTTTGAGAAAACGGGACAAGGAGATGCAAATGGATCCTCTCCTTTCAGAGAGCCCCTCTCTCCTCCAATTAGAGAACTTAATTGTGATCTGTTCTAAAAATGTACTGTTTTAAATGATTACTAACTATTAGAATTTTTTCTTGACTTTTTGAGTGGGTCATCAGCTAGACCTTCATGATGTGATTTCACTTAAGCAAGGGGCATATGGAGGTTTTTGGCATTTTCTTAGCCACCATGTTGCAATCTGAAAAGCTCAGAGCTGCTGGAACCTGATTTAGTCCAAGAAGTACTGAGAGAGGCAGAGTGCTGCTGTGGTGCTGAGAGCCTGGGTTTAGCTTTAAGAAGCTGTAACTGACCCGTGTTAGAAGTACTGTGCATGTTCACCCACAAAAACTTTAGGGTTCAGTAAAATTTTTGTCTAGAGACTTTCAGTTTAAAGTAATGTTTTGTGATCGAGATTTCACTTTCTTTGAGATGAATGATAGTACTTCTGGTAATTTCATGGCCTATTGGAAACCAGTCCCAAATTAGTCTGCATGTTGTCCTAGTACAGTACAGTTTATATCTAAGCTCTGCTGAGAAAAACGTGTATAAAACTAGAGTTTTTATAAAGCAGTGTTTAGGATGCAGTACTATGTTGTTGTGTCAAATACTTAATATTTTTACACATCTGGACAAGGCTCATGTGCTGTCTGAGGCTGTGGTGTGCTGACTTTAAGGGAAGACTCTTCATGAATGTGTTCAGCGTTTTCAATCCACCAAAGGAGAAAGGCTGGCTTCGAACACTTGAAGCCTGAACACTCCTGCTAAGCTTTTTGGGGAATATCATGTATATTTTATAATTTTTAAGGAGTACAGCTGAGTCCCCACAGAGCTTGTCTTCCTAAAATGGGACTGAGGTGGAATATAAGTGCCTTCTTCAGAACACTGCAGATGGTTATACCTACATCTTTTAATTTCCTCCTTTCACGGGTTTGTTGATCAGACAGGAAGCATTGGCTGTTCCCCGCTAGGTCTGTTTCTGGTGACCACCATTTCTGGAACAAGTTTATTTGATTAGCCACGGATAAAGTAGTGCTGTTTCTCCTCCAGGTTATGAAACTAGATAGATAACATGTGGAGTAACTTCAGGGCAGGGCTCCAAGGGACCTTGGCTGCATCAAATGCAGGACATTACCGATATGTCCTGGAATTTGAGTTGGGGCAGCTTCTGGGAGAATTTGCCAAAGCTGATGTCTGAAAGAGAACTGAGCCTGTGTAAAAGGAGTATGCACCTCCTGTGCTGTTCTCCTCAGACCAGCAGTCACCTCTGGTTCACCTGCTGCACCTCCTGCTCCTCAGTGTGTGACAGTCTCTGTTTTCTCAACAAAACTTGTTCTTTCATGGTCACAGCCTGCACAGAGTCCTGACACAATCCTACTGGTTGTGCCTTGCCCTCAGCAAGTGTGTTGGAGAAGAGATAGGGTTGTTCTAAAAGGACATGGATCCATTTGCATCTCCTTATACTGTTTTCCAAATGTCTGAGTCTTAATACCATCAGTTGCTAGGAATTCCTTTCCTTTGAATGGATTTTATTATGCAACCCATGTGTGGGGAGGTTTTCAGAAGGCTCTTTCCCAGAACTCATCCTACACAAGAAGCCAGTCTCATAGTTTGCTGGTTGTTTTGGATCCCCTCTGATGGGTCTAATTCTTTCTGTGATTGTGGAAGGACCTTTGACAGATAACTTGGGGAACAGTGCTGCAAAGCCTTGTTTTATGTATTACGAACTTAATTCAGTGAAGTATATGCCTACTTTTGACTGTGTTTTAAAATTAATATATACTTGATGCTTTGCTCAAGAAATCACAGAATCACAGAATATGCTGAGTTGGAATGGATGCATGACGATCATCAAGTCCAGCTCCTGGTCCTACACAGGACACCACAGGAATCACACCATGTGCCTGAGAGCATTGTCCAAATGCTTCTTGAACTCAGGCTCAGAAAAGTCCTTGAAAGCCCAAATGAACTATGCTTAGACCTGGTTTGGTCCTTTCATCTGTCTCCTGGGTTTGTGTGTGTACTGTTTGGTTGCCTCGGTCCCTGTGTTAGGGGATATTTGCTGTGCACACCCAGCCATCCATCCCCTGCCTTCCCACACCTCTGTGGGAAAGAAAGACAGCCTGGGTATCACAGGTCTGGGTGTGAAATGGTGGGAGCCTTACATCACTGGGATGGGCAGCAGGATGTCAGAGCTACAGCTCCCAGTGAGAGTAGAAATAATTGGATTTTGCTTATGAGATAATTGAGAGACTGAAAACAATCTCAGCTATATGGTTGAGTAAGGAAAAAGCAAGCTTATGGTTAATACAAGTGAAGTAGAGGTCTTAAAAATAGCATTATTTAAAATATTATCAGAACCCACTTTTTGGAACTTCATGAACTCTGTAAAGGAGATTATGGTAGTTTTTACTGCAATGATTAATTTCGTTCTTCTGGCTGGATCAGGTCTGCGACTGTGATCTGTGTATTCTGGAAGATTGAATTCAGCTCCATTGAGGAGAAATGCTCTTCTGAAGTTTTTAGCTTCTTTTCAACAACAATGCTATTATGTGGAGAACCACATATTGCCTGTTTTTATACTGCATTCTACTTTTACTGTGATAATTATTTGTTACATATTCACTGCTTGTTGTCTACTATGAGCTGTTCAGCCTGAAGCTATGTTATTGGTATTAAAAATATACTGAATTTTACCCACTTTCCCCTTAGTCTTTCCCCTACTCTTCCCCTCCTTTCATTTTCAATAAATCCATATCTGGTATTGCAAACAGATAGGAGGAGAATTATGCTCAAACAATTCTGTTTCTTAAAAGTGTAATTATAATTTTCAGTTCTGAGAAAGAGTTGATAGGTTGATATCTTCAAGCAGTTGCTGGTTTTGCTATTCTCAACATTATCGCTCTCTGAGAAGTTTGTAATTGTCCTCTTAAAAACTTTTACTAGATTAATGTATTCAATCATTATTCATTCATGTTCTTATTTTGGGCTAAATTTGTGTGTATTATCTGATTCTATAATATTGTAGTTTGAATGCACTCAACTAAACTGGACGAGGACTGGAAAAAGTTAATCTGAATTAAACGTTTATCTGCAGACTTGCATTGGGAAAAATAGAATGTGTGAATTGTAACTGCTGTAGTTACAGTATTTTGGTGTAAGTTTGTAAAGGGGAACTACAAGAAGCAATGCCTTAGAAGCATCTGCCATGGTATAAAATGTCCAGATGGAGATCACTGCACTTATTAGCTGGCTCTTGGCAAGGGGATTGTGTGAAAGCTTCTCACCTGATCCTGTACAAATTTAGTTGGCTTTGCTTAAATTTGCCTTCACCAGTCTTTAAGTTCATCTTCAGGTTGTTTAAGCATCTTTGTGGTGAAGTAGATAAGAAATGCTCACCAACCCTGCTATTGCAGGTCACGATGTGCTGAATGGAGACTAACTTGGAGCAATATCCTCGATTGTTTTAACCAGCTCCCTAGACAGACTCTTGATTGATTTTTTGGTTGTGGTGTTTGGTTTTGTTTGTTTATTTGGTGTTCTTGATTGTTTGTTTGTTTTATTTTTGTTAATAATTGACTACAGAAATACATTTTGATTGTATCTAAACTTGTGTAATGGATGTATCTATACAAATCTATCAGATATTAAATTTTTTATATTGGTGAAAAACCCTTTCATTAACTTATGGCCTTCAGTACTCTGTATATTGTTCTGCAACCATTCATGAGTAAAATGGCTCCACATGTGAGCTGTATCTGTTTAATAGAGCATGAATTTTACAGATTAAATATTAGGTTATTATAATGGAATTCAAATTTAGTCTTGAATGTTCACCACTAGGCTGAGAAGATGTAGTTTGTCTCAGCTGGAGCTCTTGGTTTGAATAGATCACCATTTAAAAACTGAATTCACAAGTTATTTATTAAGCCCTTGAAGAATCCAGTAATTCTTTCCACTGGTACTTCTGAGATACCCCAGCAGAAAAATTCTCCATCCATCAAACTGCAGCTTCATAGAGAAATTAAAAGATAGAAGGTGACTTGCTGTTAACATGATCTAATAGCTGAACATTTTAGATTTTATACAGTAGTCCTTTTGCTAAAGTAAGAATCCTTTCTTCTTAAAAAACACGTGAATGGAAAAGAAATAAAAGCAAATTGTCAGCTATAACAGTGAGCCTTTATGATGCAGATTTAGAATGTCAAACCCTTGCTCAAAAATCAGATAATTGCCTCATAAAATGAGAATGGGAAATATCTTCTCTTATTTCAAAAATGCAAGCCATTATCTAGAATGTTCTTTTTCACCTTGTTGTTAAGGCTCGTTTTTCACTAAGTTCTAAAACAATTTTATAGCTATTCAGCAGTTCTCTGAATCCCTAATCCTGCAAATATTTAGTACGTATTTAACCTCAGGCATATAAGGGACCACTTTTAATAGGTTGAAAATAGGCCAGTTTGTAAACAATTTTTCAGGGTTTTTTAGGGTTTTTGTTTTTGTTTTGTTAGTTTTTTTTTCTCCATGGCTTTTCTAAATGGAGAAGTAGAAAAGATTTCAATTAAAAAAAATTACTTACTGACGAAGATGAGGAATCATGTTTTCATCACACTGAGATCCTGCAATAGTCAAGTGCTGCACATCAGACCTTTAAGTCAACTATATCTTGAAGACTTAGGGATTCCTTTGAAATCTTTATATTCTCTTTGGCAGTGTCTGTTCTTGAGACTTGCATTTCATGTACCTCATTAATGTACTGGTGTCATCTGCTTCTACTTATGATACCTTCCAGAGGTTAATTACACAAAATAGTTGTGGCATGTGTAAGATAGAAGTTGAAGCTCATCTTTGGGTTAGGCTATGAGCGGCAGCAATTCCCTGCACTGCAGACCTTAGTGATTTTCTGGAAGGTCAAGCCATAAAGAAGAAAGAGGTATTGTGCAGCTAAATTGTCTGTATTAAAGTGGGAATTCTACCACAACTGTAGTTGGAGTGGTTCAAAAACGATGTTAATAACTGTAGTCTTTTGGTCTTCAGAGAAATATTCAATTTACTTCACAACCCTTTTATAGGGCCAAATTTGTTATAAGCACCTGCCTCACAGGAATGCCCTTTATCTTAATACCACTTCAATTCAGGTGTGAGTCCTTGTCTTAAAATACTACTTGGACAGGGAATAAAAGGTTTTAGCAGCCTGTTTTTATTCTTCCATCTTCCCTTAATGAATCATTATGCCCTTCATTTTCCTAAGTCCTTATGCAAACTCTGCAATGAGGGAAAAACCTCAATAATTTGAAGTTTTAAAACAATTTTGTGTAAGGATTTTGTTAGTACCTTGAAAATGCCAACTAATTTCTTCTTGCTTTCTCAATGAGCTTTTCAAAAAAACCCCACTAAATTTGTTCTAGTACTTCAAATTTTTCCCTAGATAAAATTTCCACGGATTTAAGTGGCAATTTTTCTTGAAAATATAGTTGCAGTTCTTTATTTTTTCTTTATTTGTTACTGTTAGTGTACTTTTGTTACTTTTACAGTGATTTGAAATCTTGTTGCTTTTATGTTGTTCCTGTGAAATTTATTGGTAGCTACATTCTGTAACACATTCAAAGGCCTTTGTTCCTTGTTTGCACAGGTTTTATGACCACACTGTTATTCTTTGAGAACTGTACTATTTGAATCTACCTTTACTGCTGTCAAGACTTCCAGTCTGCAGTAATAAATATATTATCTCAATATTTCATATACAGTCTGATTTTTCTATCTTTAACATGCTTCTGACTTAATTTGTGGCCATTATTATTACATCATGCAAGATAAATTAGCTATATAAATGAAGTTCTCAATTGATGAAAGCTAGCATAATTTTTGAGGTGTTCTTAATAATTCTTTGTTGGAAAACATCCTGCGCGTAAAGTTTGTGCAGGATTGTAGCAAAGTGCTGCTCTGTGATGCCAGCTCCTTAGGAACAGTACCCAAGGGCTGTTTGTGTTACTGACTCTGAGTCTGCATAGTGCATCCTACTACTGCTGGTGCTGAACATATGTTTTGCTGTGTGGAGGTCTAAACTGTGCACTTTGCTGAAGCTGTTTAGGAACTTGTAGTTTAATCTGGTGTATTTATCTTCTTATTTCAGATCCCCAACTGTATTGAATATTGCAGTTTTGTGGGGTGTCTTTTCAGTGAAAACTTCGTCTTTTTCTGGGCAAGGTGCACACTGTGTTATATGACATGAATTTTCAGGTGTCAAAGGAAGATGTTTCTCTAAAATTTTAAAGGCTAAAAGAAATATTTGTGCTTCTTCTGGGGATGGGAAATGGCTGTGGTAGTGAGATGTAATCTGATTTGTACCTAGACAGGCAAATTTGTCCAGAAATTAAAAGAATCAAACATAAAGGTGAGGAGAGAATAATAAAATTATAGAATTACCAGGTTGGAAGAGACCTTTAAGATAATGTCCAGCCAATGACCCAGCACTGTCACTGTAACCCCTAAACCACTCAACCTTATCACTCAGAATTAGAAATGCTGAATGATATTGCTGGAAAGCTGAAGTACATAATACTTTGTGTTACTCTGAGGACACTGGGGACAATGTTTTCAGTTGTTAAATTCACTCCACAATTTTTATGTAGCTCCATTTGGTATGAAACTACATGGGAACATTGGGGCCTGTTTCAGAAAACAGTACAACACCTCCTAAAGATGCTGTGTAGCTGTTAATGGACTTCATGGGACATGTATCAGCCTAGTGGTTACCATTCCATCATTGTCCTTCTGTTGCAGGAAGTGGCATCTGTGCCTAGCAAATGTCTCTGTTATCATCCTTCTCCCAGAGACATTATGGAGTGGTAAAACTACACCTGTTCCATTTCCAGACTATCATTTGCAGGTGGAAGCTGAATCTTTTACTTAAAGACTTGTTAATATGACCAAAATGGGGCAAATGAAATCCTTATCCTTTGTGGTCTTCACGCCAAGTGTTTGAAGGAAGTCGTCCAGAAGGACGACTGAGCTGCTCTGATCAGATGGTAGCTCCTGCTGTGGTTTTCAAACCTCTTTGATTTTCTGACATCCACAGCTGGTGTGTAAAATAAAATAATGACAAGCCATGTCTAGATCAGGCAATTCTCTTTTTTACAAGCAAAACAGAGCCAACAAGTTCTTGTTGAGATACAACAGTAAACGACTTGGTTATTCTCCACTGTCCCCTTTGTGATTGTTAGAAGAGGCAATGTTAATAGTACCAGGAGGATACTTGGGGTCTGTGACAGGGAAAAAGGGAGGAATATTGGATAGTGTTCTTGTTTCAGGCAGTATAAATACAGATAATCTGAACTGTCTACCCAGTAAAACAATGATGTGAGGTAAAAAGGCTTTGTGTACACAAAGTAGTTTCAACTAATTAGCACAGCTTACAAAATAAGAGCAGAGTTGTGGTAACCCAGATTTTGTCATGTGTTCAGTACCAAGGTTATGTATTAATTATTCTTTCAGAGCTTATGTTGTCTAAGAGTTGCCAGCACACATTGAAATCTACAGCTACATCTCCAAGGATGTGATAGCTGGATCCAAGAGGGCTTCTCCTGATGACAATCCCCCTTAAAAAACAAAAAGACTGATGCCTTTTCATTTAATGGTACACCAGAAGCTAAGAAAAAGGACCAGTCAGTCTGGGATACATGCATTTCTAGGCTAGCAAAGTATTTTTCTCCTTGTGGTTTTGTTTTTGCTTCCCTTGTGTTCAATTTTATTTATGAAACTCTGGTTTAAATTGTCTACTCCTGCAGAGAATTCCTGGATGCAGAATAGTGTGAATGGCCAAGAAGTCTGCAATTGTTCATCCAGCATAGTCTTTGGATGTAGTTCCTTCCTAAGGTCTGCCCAAATTAAAATACTTGGCTGTAAATTGATCCATATGGGGGAGGTTTGTGGATTTGAGGAAGTTTCTGGATTAACAGTGGCCAGCAGTGCAGTACAATGCTGTAGACATCCTGTCAGATGAATCATACTGGTTCTGAGGGTGCTGGGAGTTGGGAAGGCACAGAATGGTGCTGTCACAGCTCTTCTTCTGGATCCTCAGCTGTAGATTTATTCTTTTCTCTTTGCAGGTGTCTCAGGGACATCCAGCTTGGCTCTGTCTAATTCTCTGGCACTGCAGCAGTCAGCACTGGTTTGCTGGACTCACTTGTGACAAGGGAATTGTGGAATTCGGGGAGCCAGCCCTGAGGAAGGCCTGGGTAGTGCAGCAGACTCCATTGGTGGGAGAACTGTTGCACGCTGATCCCAGAGCAGCCTGGACACTGTGGCACAGCCATGGAAGAGGATTAGCCCAAAAAGCAAAGCTTGGTGCCTTTCTTGTAACAGAATTTTGTCTGGGGGGATGCCTGCTAAGTGCTGAACCACTTTTTTCATCAGAGTGAAAAAAAACCCCTAAAACAACTAAGTATGAGTAAGAGCCAGATGTGCTGACTGGCTGGGGAGGGTGCTGCAGGGCAGCTGGCCTTCACAGTGTGGTTCGCTGGAGTCGAGGGTGGAATTTTTCTGTTAAAGGGAAGCATATTACAATTTAGAGACATCTTTTCATTATTAGTGCGTTAGAAATGACTTGTGTGTTTAAACTGAAATAATGCAAAACAAAACATGGGATGGGCAACAGTATCACAGTGTTCCTTGCAACCTCTAACTGCCAGGGAATCATAATGCAGAAGATCTCCTTTTATTATAAATTCTTCTGACTAAATTGGGAAACATACAGAGAAACCTCAGGTTTTTAATCAATCATTTTAACTTTGATACACTTTCTAAATGAACTCATTGCCTTTTTTATTGTTTTCTTAGTTGCCTTAATTACCTCAATTACTAAGGAATTGGCTCCAGGCAAACTTTGAAAATATCTTTGTGGCAACTTTTCACGACTATTTGGCTTTTATTTTCAGATGTCTAAAGAGATGCTGCAGGACAGTGTTATATGGGCATATAAACCTTTACTTATTGTTTCTTTCCAGTACTGGGAACTCTTCCTAGATTGCACAGTCCTGGTAATATAAAGGCTGATGATGCACTATTGGAATTTGTCTGTGTTCTCTGTGGCAGCATTTGCCTTGTTGCTAAACTACCTATTTTTCCACTTGTCTTCTTTAAGAGCACTTAATAAGGGTTAATGCTATTTCATGACTTGGTTTCATAATCAAGTACTGCCAATGCTAATCTGCTTAGTTCCTCTGCAATTAAATGACCGTACACTGCATGCACTTGTTAACTGAAAGTCAAGTTAAAGATGGTCTGAATAAATCAACTGGAAATGTGACCTTGTGTTAGTGTTTTTTCTATACACATAACTCTGTGTTGCTTGCTGAGTTTTTTCTCAGTTGATTTGGCAATTTCAAATCCACAGTATCAAAGATATAAAGAAGTACAAAATCCTGAGCACGCTTTCCTTTATATTACCAAACTGTTGATCAGGTTTTTAACGTGTTGCTATGTCAAAGTTGCCCTTTTCATACAAAAAACAAAACAAAGAATAATAATTTTGAAAATACTCAGTGATTAAAAAGTTAAAAAAAAATTCTAAACAATTGAAAGTGAAATTCTTTAATGAGATGATATTTTACATAAAATGCTAAAATTCTGTGGATGAAACACTTCCAGCACCTTATGCTTAATTTTTTTAATTTGTCGGCTAATGGCTAAAATATAAATAGTTGTTTATATTTCCGGATTTGAATACTATGTCTCTAAATTCCCTTTTAAAAGAAGTGTTTATCATACATAATTTATCACAAGGTATATTTGCAAATTATATACTGAAATATCCATCCAGATGCCTTGAATGGTACATGATATATGTATATATAGATAGGTAGTTGATGTATATAGCTAAATATATATTTATAGGTGCTACAGCACAAGCCAGGAACCTATTCAGTAGCAATTCACTTCTGAGTGGAACCATAGATCCTGAGGTGAATACTGACAGTGAGTGCAGAAGGGACTGAACCTGCTTTTATGGTCTACATAACACAAATAATATTTAGTGCTGGCAGATGGAATAGAGTGCTCAGGACTCAGTAATAAGGAACAAGAGCACAGCAGATAAGAAAACACTGGGTGTAGAGGGCATAACTCTGCAGCAGACACAGTGTTTAGATGAGGAGCAATAAAACAAACTAATTATGTGCCAGTACAAACAGTCCTGGGCAGGGGTGCTTTGAGCCAAGCTCTTGGCACACGCAGCTCGTGCAGCCCAATTTACATCACCCTTTTTCAGTGAGTAATTGAGCACGCTCCCCTAGAGCTGCTTAGCTCTGAGCATTTCTGTGTGCTGTTACTGCACACATGCAGTCCCAGAAACACACTCCCTCTTCAAAGCTGCAGATGGTGAGGCATTTTTGCATTTATTTACATGCAATTAGAAATCCAGTGCCATTCACTGTTTGAAATGTAGATGCTTGTCACCTTTTTAACATTTAAAAAAAGGGAAAATTTAAATTTGTTTTTGTCAGCCAGTAGGAATATATTTATTACCAATGGATGAAAATGAAACTGAAAATCTTAGCTCAACCTCAAACATTAAAATATTATTCTCCAAGATAATATAGTTGTTTTACCTCTTTGTCTCTTATTAGAATACTTTAGCTTGTTTCATGTGATGGGAAATTCCTTTTTTGGCCAACAAACTAATCATTGGTTTATCTTCGCAAATTAGCATAAATCCTTACTTTCTATGGCTCTTGGAAATTTTTAACCAAGAAACTGCTCAATGAAGCTTCATTTGAAGTTCCACCTCGGATTAGCAAGAGCTGTCAACTGTCTTCAAGCTCTTGAGGACCATCTGTATTTTTAATAATGTCTCATTACATTAACTTCCCTGTCTGTGCCTTTGAGTTCAGATACACACAGTAATTCTGTCCCTTTACTTTGCATTAGCTTCTTCACATAATGGGACATTAGCTTTTTTAAAAAAATGTTATTTTTTCCTCTCCACTGGTATATCATATAAGAAATTACTGCAGAAACCAAGGAATTGAAATTGCCAAAATGTGGTTCCTCTAGTTGTAATTAAAAAACTGAAAGAAAACACATTCCTAAATGACAGTAGGAAAAAAATTCTACAAACTTCAGGAATAGGATATATGAGTTACTAGAGTTTTGGTGTACTTACAGGAAGTTCTTTACTCATGAAGAAAAAAAAATTTACTTTGTGATGTCTGCAGTAGGAGGTTTCCTTAACCTGAACTTGAAACTGAATGAAAAATAGATTTTGAACTGTTGATTCAAGAGATCTATTACCTTTTTCAGTGTCTGAAGACTACAGAGGATTACTGGGTTCAATTTTTGTCTGCTACTATGTATATAATAGGATATGATATATCCTATTATATACTCTGAACCTATAGTAACTCAATAGGCAAATTTAAATTGCCATAGCTGTACATTTTTTTCTGTGCACTGTAGTGTCCTTACTGCAGAAACATGATAGTAAAAAAAGTAAAAAAAATAATTGAAGTGAAGAAAAAATTGCACTCTTGTAAATAATATATATTTGGTCATGTTTCTTCTGAATTTTGCCAGTGGCTTGAATGGGAGAATATAAAGTCTTCCTCCTGCTGAAAAGGAATAGTTTAAAGTTTAATTGCAAGATTACCTTTAAATTGCATTGTGACTGCGAATTGTGGTCAGAAAACTTCCTGGTCAGTTTTTTGTTTGTTCCAAAGTATCAGGTAGGTATTGGGGATGTATCTCAGTAAGTACTGAAACAGCTAAAAGGCTGCAAAGAAATTGGCTCTATAAATTCTTGCATTAGGGTCCCAGTGGGTCCCTTGCTATGGTGCCTGAAAATAAATGAGAAGTCACTGTGTGAATGGCTGTAAGTCAGAAGGTTCTTGTGGAGTTGTGTACTTTTGATGTGCTCCCTTTTTGTTGTTTTACCTTTATATGAGACACACTGATAAAAGGATGGAAGACACTGTATAATCTGTGTTCCTGAGAATCCTCTATTTCTCATGTCCTTACCTAGTAGCTTACTACAGAAATATTTATTTCCAAACAGCCATCCTATATTGCCTTTATGACCAGCAGATGGGGTGACACTATTCAGGTGACAGGATATTTCGTATGCTAAAGTAATTAAATGCAGACAGAAACCATTCTTAAAACAAATAAATTCCACATCTAGAGCCATGTACTTCCCTCTGTGGGAGAAATTAAATAATGATGTATTCATGGGGGACCAGAGAGATTTAATGGAGCTATGTGCCAATACAGTCCCTTTCCAGGCTGCTACCATTTTACCACAGGAATTTCAGGGCTCCTCCAACTGTGATTCTGTGTGTCCTTTAAAATCTTTTAACTGAGATAACTAGAATAGCCCTTTAGTTCTTAGGTTTTTGTAATAAAACATGAGAATGGGGTCTATGCTGTTTGAAGCAAGTAAGTAAGGAGAAAAGAAAATTAAAACACAAAAATGCAAAAATTTCACACAGTGACTCTTACCGGATCCTTTCTTTTGTTGTTGAAATTTTGGTTTTGTTAAACAGTTTTAAATAGTTGCTTGATTTCCAGGCTTCAAAATCACAGAGAAGAGTCAGTAAGATTTCTTACATTTTCTATGTGGGAAATAATTACTTACATATACAGCATTTCCAGTGACCTCATATTTGTGGGTTGTCACTGTCTCTTCTAAGAACTGGATGACTTGGCATCCAAATTTTCTGAGTGTCTTCCAGTCTGGAGTGTTTTGAGTTTTTTAATGTGACTAACTAAGGTATCTGTTGACATTTGAGTGTGATACTTAAAGATTTCTGATAAGCTCAGCAGGATTTACCAGTTCTAAGAACAAATCAGAACTATTTATGCAGAGCACTCCAAAATTTAGATACCCCAAGAATATATAGGCTACTGAAAGCTGACAGAAGAGTTTCAGATTGGATATTAGGAAAAATTTCTTAACTGGAAGAGTTGTCAAGCATTGGAACAGGCTGCCTAAGAAGTGGTTTAGTCACCATTCCTGAAAGTTTTTATAAGACTTGTAGATTTGGCACTTAGAGACAAGTTTTAGTGGTGGATGTGGCAGTTCTGAGTTAATTGTTGGACTCAATGATCTTAAAGGTCTTTCCCAACCTAAATTATTTCATTATTCCTATTGTCCTTTGCTGCCTGTTTTCTGTTGTTGTTGATGATGTTTTCAGATACTTTCCATGTTTATTTAAGACATCTCTACCTTGAAGTATGTATCTCAACTGATTTGAAGTATGAAGGCTGAGAAACTTAATTCAAAAAAACCAAAAGAAACAAATGATGCTAAATTGTATAAAAAGCCTGAAATCCAGCCTTGGTATGCTGTGTTGCCCATTTTTTAATATGCAAAATGTTCTTTTTGTGGATATCTTTTACATTGGAGAGGAGCATTGCCAAAGGAAATGCAAAAGGATTTGTATAGAGAAAAAGCAGCTCTCTAACTACTTTTGAGTAGTAATTATGTGAATGATTTAATGCAGAATGCAATTATCTGGTGAAAGGTAAATGCATTGGAAATGCTCAAAAGCTCAGTTCCCATTACAATACATGTGAATGATAGAGCTAGAAACAAAAGAAACTGGCTTTGGTGATACAAACATGGTAGCTGATAACAATGAGAGCATTTGGAGCTGTGTTACCAGCAAGTCCCACACCATTTTCCCTCCTGCCTGCTGCTAATCTGGAGGCTGGGCTCCCACTTCTGCATCATTACTGACTTCATCCAGAATCCTGAACAATGGGAAAGCAGTGACAAATTCAGCCACTTACTGCAACTGCCAGAGTGACAGCAGCAGAGGGAGAAGATAAAGCAAAGCAAAAAAAGCTGATGCTAACAACAATGACATCTAAGAGGTATCTGACATGGGCTGGAGCCTATGCTGTACCAGTCTGCCTGCCAGCACACTGATTGTAAACTGGCACCATGTGCTACAGAGATGGGCAATAAATAAAAAACGTTGTTTTGTGCACATTGAAGATGAGTCAGGGATGCTGACGAGGCAGGGGATGATTCAGATTCAGCCTTCAGGACTCCATCAGCTGTAAGCTATTTTGCTTGCCCTCAGGAATTCATTAACTGGGATGGGGAAACTGATAGTTATTACTGTGTTACTGCTGTGCTTGGCTACTATATGTTAATTTACAATTGTTCCATGTTCAAGGAAATTGTTGCTTATTCCTCAGGTGGCTGTAGTAAGGATACTGTGAGGAGTTGCATATTTTAGGATGTGTGTCCACTAGATTGAATCCTTCTGCAATTACAAGCCATGGAAGTGAACAACAAGAAACAAAGTAAATAAACTGTAGTGTGACTTCTCCTCTGCCACAAGTGCCTTTCTGAGGAAATATTACCATGATTTTTGTCAGTCCTGCCTAATATTTTAATTCCCTTTACATAATCTTGTGCCTGTTTCTTTCTTCCTAGAGTGTGACAGAATGTCAAGGACCCCAGGCTTCACTTGTTCTTCTCATTGCAAGAGATATGCGAAGAAAGAGTGTAGCTCAGTTTGAAGTTATAGTTTCCTTTATTTGTATTTCTTCATGGCCATGAAAGAGCTCCATTCACTGCTGCATCCTGTTCTTGCATATGGATGGAACTTGTTGTTCTTGTGCCTTTTCTCTGTTGATCAAGTCTAAATAACACAAAGACCCATCAGATCTGTCACAAATGTCATGTGACGATGTTCCAACTTGGGAAACACAGGCCCAAATTTAGAAATTAACTGATGTGGTAGAAAAATTACAGAACTGGTTATTCTGAGAGGCCACTGAAATCTCCAGGTGTCCTGGTTCATTTTCCTTACATGGGAGGATCTGAAGGCAATGTTCTGTAGGTAAAAGACAATTCTCACATGGCCATATTGCATTGTTTAAAAGCAGTTATTTTTCTATCTTTATTACAGCTTGACAACTGTGATTGAAAGCAAATGTCTAATTTGAGAAGGACAATTCAGGGCTACAGTTGCTGTCTGGCACAGTCTTCTGTTCTGTGTAAACCTGCACAGCCAGGAGCATCCAGCATTGGGCAGCATGGGACCCAGATGGATCTTTTTGCTGAGTCTGGGATTTTTGTTTACAAGTGTTTCACTCAAAAAAACCCCAAAGCCAAAACAAAACCACAAACAAACAAACAAACAAACAAACAAACAAACAACCCCACAAAACTTTAAAATTCCCCACATACAGTTAAAATAGTAATTTAAAAATGCATTTGAATTTCATATATATTTAACATGTGTCCTGAAGGTAGACATACTCAATTTTCCTGCTAGATTGCAACTTCATTTTAACCTTTTCTGTTCCTTGGTCTTATTTTTCATTTGAATATGAGGTTTGACATGCTGCCTGAATATTTTTTTACAGCTGAACTTTTTTCCCATGTTTCCTAATGAAAAATCTCCTTCTGCTTCACTAGTTGCATTTGTGTATTATAATGCATCACTGCAGGAGGATTATGTTTGTCAAACAAAATTAAAGCATATTTAAAGAACAGACTTCTCCTGTGCTCTGTAGGCTCCTATAATAAATTTTGTGACACAGGAGACAAATTCAACATGCTTTTGACTAAACTTTAGATAGAAGATTTTTTTATATCTGCTCAGAATGTGTCTCAGGATGGCATGTGAGGAAACAAGCCTAATTCCTGTAGCATACAGGTGAGTATTTACAGGAGAAAATTGCTCTGCAGTAGTTACTAATATACCCTATGCTTTGCCATCCAGTAGCCATAAATGGCTGCTTAAACTTTCTTTTGACTTGTTTTTAGATGCTTTTAAATGTAACCTTTCTGTTACTTTATTTCATCATTTTAATCTCATTTTTCATCCTGCAGTTAGTAACAAAGATTTTGAAAGATGTATGAGTATTTACTCTTCTTGAAACAACCATGTTAAACAAATTCTGTATAAAACATATATTGTACTTTAATATGGTTCAGATTACCAAATGCAGAAATATAATATTTTCAAGTGGAATCTTTTCATCATCTCTACTAGAAATACAACATCTAAGCATGAGGTATGCTGAAATCTCCAACAGCAATCCAGAGTTAGATCTGTCTATCTGAAATCCCTCAAATGATCTGGAAATACTTCCTAACTGCCAAATTGCACTAAGAAGAGTTTGAAATACATCTGTTTTTACTCATTATGAATTGTAATTGCTCTAGGAGTGTGAACAGCTGTCCAGGAGACAGTCTCTATGCCTGACATGGAATGAGTGAAATAAAGAATCATTACACATCCTCTGTCAGTATTGCTGTTCAGACAACACGTAGCAAAGTGCACCTGAATATGATGCAAGATTCTAGCTTGATATAAGCTTGACTTGAAGAGAGTCACACATTTAAGGTTTTTGACTGAGAATTAAAGACTTAACTCACAATGCAAAATATTCTCGGGAAAGATTATTTTGCCCAAAAGTTTAATTCTAATAGGTAATGAAGTTTTTTTATTCCTTTTCAAGTTGCATTTGATGCATGAGTTGTTTACTGCCTTACAGGTGGCATGATATAACTTTTTTGTAATGCGTGGAAGAAAAGTAGAAATCAAAGTCTGGTTAGTGGTAAAGAGAAGTTAACAAATTTTATGGAAAATTATTTGAAAATTAATTATATGGAGGAGCTTGGAAGAAAAAAACTGAAGATTTGGTGGTCAGGACAGGGGGAAGTGTTTGAGACAGAAACATGCAGAAGGAAATAAGTAACTTTACCTTTTACCTGTGTAATGCTAAATCTGAACAGATGCACCATGATCTGGAATTTGGTATTTTAAAGATTATGGCATTTATTTTCTTCATCTCTTTCTTTTTTTGACTCATCTCCATTGAGTCTGACCAACTTTGAGGATTGACTGTTTTTTGGGAGATTCCATTACTGCTCATTAATCATATTTAGGCAGGATGAATCCCCATGTTCCTGCTTGAACAGTGCATCCAAGGCTGTATTGAAGACACCCCAATATAGCTGTCGAATTGTTTTGATTTAATGTGATTTTTTCAATTTTTTGTCTATCATGAGATTTGGGAGTCAACTGAGCAAACCTAACTCAATGCTTATGTTTCATTTTTTGTCAGTGGAAAAAACAGAACAAATGATTCTTGATACAAAGCAGAGTCTGCCTGAGGTCTGATTTTATATCACAGCTATAAATGTTACTGTTGCCAGGTTCCATTCACTCCCTAGAGTGGTCACTTGGTTCACAGTTGTGAGTTTATGCTTGTGCTGAAGGATTTTACTGTGTGCTTTGTGGTCAGTCTCCAGCGTTTCCATCATTAAACTCCTTAAAGCAAACTCTCCCTTTGGAAAACAGTGCCCATGCAATGAGAACTTAATCACCTGTTGCCACAGCAGTTACCAAATCACCAGCCAAGCTGGGGACACGTTCAGCCAAGCTATGTTGTAAGACAAAGGCCAGCTCTTTCTTCAATATTTATTTATTTCTTCTATGCCTGTTTAACAAACATTATTGGAATATTTGTAGTTACCAGTTCTTCACGGCTATTGAGTGTGCTAACTCTGTGATTGGAGTCAGCTGGTATTAGATTTCTTTACACTATGTTCCTTGTTCCCCTTTGGAAATCTGCAAGAATAATTCACACCTTCTAAACTGCCTGTAGATGCTACTTACTGAAATCTGCACAGTCAGTTTTCATGGTCAAAAGATATTTTCTGTGCTGGTTGGCTGATCCAGCCTACTGACGTGCAGGTAGCCCCTCCAGAAAACCAGCTATGCTTATTACTCAGTCCAGATTTGGGGTCAATGATCAGTACAGACATTAGATGTCCATGCCTGTTGATTTTTTAGCAATATATGAGAAAGTTCTTGGTTTGATAATAGTTACTAGTGAATGACTTCATAATATAAATTTACTTAGATTTTTTTCCCATTGATGTCTAATTGTTCAGTTGCAAATTGGTTGGGATATCATGTATCTTCATCTTGCTCTGACTTTGGACTCCATTTGCACCTTGACAGACAACAGCACCACTAGTCCTTCTGGATCCCTGGTGTCTCGTGGCACTGCTTCTAGGAGATGAGAAAGAATTTTGTATATTCAGAAGTAAATGACATATGATCTCTGTCTTCTTTATTCAGCCTTCAAGGAAAGTGATGAACAAATGGTTGTATCTTGCAGAGAATGAGAGACTTTTTGCAGAAAATGGCTGGAGAAAGGTCAAATTTGTGACTATTGTATGTTGTGAAATATACATTGTGAAACTAATGAAAAACTTACAGAATTGGTTTTTACAGAGCAGAGGAAAAGCAGAATCAGGACCATAGGGAAAAGCAATAAGTATGGAATATGAACTGTACAAAAGTTTTATTTACACAAAGACTTAATAAAACAAGCTGTGTTATTTTAGCTGAGACTGCCTGATTTGCTATCCAAACACAATATTAATGATACATAACTGGCACCCTATCAGTACCACAGGAGTGGAATGTTGTTGTGCAATGTTCTGTTTTCAGAGCAGTTCCCTTTCACGGTGCATTACCAGCAAGGTCTGCTACACAGCACAGACAGAGAGAGGTAGCCCCTCAAGGGCTTTGGGAAGATGTGTGATAATCCTTTGCAGTAATGACAAACTAGGGTGTTTCTGACTGCCTGTGTTCTGCTCCAGAGGCTGCTGCAGCCTTTGGTGTGGGATGGAGCCCAGCCTGGGATGGCTCAGAGCCTTGGACTGCTGGAGTGCAGGATGCTTGGTCAGGCCCCTGATCCCCCTCTGCCTTCTGCTGAGCTGTGTTCCCACCCAAGACACAGAAGAGCTCCAAGGAGCCTGATTCTGGCAAAAGCATCACAGTTCTGTAGGCACCACTGCAAAGGAGCACAGAAGACCTTGATTTGCTCCGAAGCAATTGGGGACAAATACAATACTTAATACAAAATGCTTCATCCTCTGACAGTAATTTTCTTCCATATTTCTTTGTTGTTTGTTTTGCAGTTGTATTTCTTAATTTTCTTCCTGTTTTTGTACTCTTGTAATGCCATATTAATGGCATCCTTTAGAAACTGCGGTGTTAGCTGCAATGTTTTGAGTTTTTCAGTATAGTCTGCTTCTATTTAAATGTTAAAAACCCTGTATTCACTCAAGTTGATGGAAGGAATAACTTTGACTCTGTGAAAGGGCTGCATGCTGTGCTCACTGGCACTCATGGGGCATCATTCCTAGTTTTTTTCTGATATAACTGGTTTCCAGAAGTTGGCAAGCCTTTGACATTTAAAAGATGGGAGTTTGAAAAAAAAGAGAACTGCTTGGTAAAGGTAGGCTGTAATTCTGCTCTTTATAGCTCAATAGTTCAGTTTAAAATATATTAGAATTAGCAAGATCAGAACTTGCTAATTCTAAGCCATTACTGAGACACCTTTAGGAAGCAGCTATTTGGGCTATGAGTCACTACAGAGCTGGCAAACAGTGTAAAGGTCTAAACTGCTGCTTGTGGTCCTCCCAGGCTCCATTTTCTGTCGTTTTCCTATTAGCTGAGACCTGACATATGTTTCTCAGAGATACAGAACTGGGTTTTTTTGGTACTTCCAACAGTTACAGATGTTTTGATGTTCCTCTGCTCTCCTTCCTCCCACCCCCTGTATTTGGAGGTGTTTGCTTCAATGTCAGTCACATTTGACAGTTGTTTCTTAAATTTTTCTGTAAGTACAGATGCATACCCCTGCTGTCACCAGGAAAAAGGTGGACTTTGACTTGTGGTCAGAAAGAACTCTGAAATGCATAATGCATTTCTTTCCTGGAAAATTTTTTGTTCCTACCCCATTGTATATATAAGTGTGATTTTGTAGCATGGCTTGTGGTTTACTCTCAGAACACATTTTATATGGGAAAAGGTTTCCACAAAACCTAAGTGCTCTGAGGACCATAGATGGAGTAATTTCCGTTTTCCTTTTAATTTTGGGCCACCAACCTTCAGGGGCAATTTTGCTCTGCAGCTGTTGCAGGTTGAGTTAAATTCTGAAGCTGCTTCTTCTATGTATCATGTCAGTGGAAAGAGTGCAACTGAAACTCTAGTATCCCCATCTACAAAGAGTCAAACTTGTGCTTACTTTGGACTTCTTTTCTCTAAGAGGAAACTTCCTTTCCAGAGGAAACTCAAACTAAATAGGTTCAAATCCCTTTTGCAAGAGAAAATCTCTTCTAGAATACATATGACAGATGGACACTTGTGTTTGGCTCTGTTATAAATGTAGATAAATGAGCCAAAGTCTTCAAGGGAACCTATGAATTCGAGATGTAGAGGGAGAAAAGTAGGTTGGGAGGGAGCTGAACTGGTGCTTATATGCCACCTAAGCAGAAAATATTAGATCAGTCACTGGCAGCAAAGCCATGAGTAGCAATAGATCAAAAAACACTGTCACATGCAACAGTGTCTGTGTCTAGAGCTTTACTAGGTCTAGAGGATATGAATATGGAAGATACTGAGAAGGAAAATGTTGTGTATTTGTATACTGCTCTTTGGTTTTGTCTGTTTGTTTTGTACAGATCTGGGATGTGCTTGGGAGTCCTGGGCAGTCCTTTTGTACCACAGAGATCTGGAAAACTGACAAGTCCTCCCAGTGGGGGTAACAGGTAGTTAACACAATAATACCAAAATTAATTTGCCCTAAACCATGTTTTTCCTGAACTCAGTCTGGGGTCTGTACACATCTTTCTGGGTTAATCAGAGCTGTCTGCTGGGTGCATGATGGACTATGTATTGCTAAAGGCTAAGTGGGAAATATTCCACACCTTGAGCATGACAAATATGTTCTATCCCTATATTGTGAAATTTCAGCTGTAGATAGTGTGGACTAGAGGAATTACATACAACCTCAAGAAACCACAGCTTCATTGCAATATTTTTTTTGATCTGTTCTGCTGTTTATCAAGCAACTGCCAAGCAGTAGGAGGCTCTCATCTTGATTTCTCACTGAAATTAAGAGAAGTAGTTTGTGTACGTCCTCCTGAACACTTCCTGAAACATTCCAGCTGGCATGATAATTTGTGAGCTATTTATCTTCTCTGAAATTCAGCTGCTAAATTATTTGTCGACTGTATTCCTTGCATTCATTGTGTTCTGATCTCCTAAATGAAACAACTGTGAATGTATTTACAATCTGAGAAAGCTGGAGCAGTGATGGAAGTCTGCAGTTTTAGTCATCGCCCATCAGCTGACGTAGAGGCAAAGCCAAAGGGGAGCATGTGCTTACTCGGTCTCTAGTCTTTAACTATGTCCATGTGTTGCCATTTAATTTGGATAGATCAGAGAAATCATTATTTAAAACTTCTGATAATTCAGGTCTGTGAGGGCATATTAAATCCCAAATCTAAAGCGTGCTATTTTCAAGCATCCTGAAATTCTGTTGCCTCAAGCAGGCCTTCCCACAGATCCTTGTACAAATACACTAAAGTTGCTTCTGAAATTTTAGTGATGACAGAGAAAATGTTCCTGGATTCATATTTATCTAGAGAATTCACTTTGTTACCACAAAGTCACAATTGTCTTTAGAATATTTATTTTGTGTTTGGTTTAGAAAAACAACATCTAATTGACAGCAGTTATCTTAGAGTGTAGCCAAAAGATGGCAGCAATCCAATATTTTTTTCTACCAAACAGACAAGGGACTGTTTATTTACAGATTTATGAACTCCACTGTGTTGTTGGAAGGGAAAGATCCTACGGATTCTATTTCCTATTGGAAATTAAGTGGTTAAAACAATTCGAGAGGTAAAAAATTCTCTGCAGTTTTTTTATTACTGTAAGAAAACAAAGCAGAGAATGAACCATATTGAGATGAAGAACTCGCCAGACCAAGAAGAATATCTTTTGTTTAAATGTTTTCACGCTGGACAATTCCCAGATGGGACTTCACCCTGTAGTGGCAAAAAGACCAAACCAGACTCCCAATAAAGAATTAATGTCCCAAAAGACAAGGAACTGGAGAGACAACCAGAAAGAGGCAAATTTCCTCACCCTTTAACAGTGAACCTGCCATGATTTCTAGTGTGTAACCTTAATATCCGTGTGCTTCGACTTCTGTGGTGACATTCACAACGGAAATGACCAGATTAATGGCTTGGTCTTCTCAGGCCATCCTGCAGCCCTGTGAGGTCAAGGAAAAGGTCCCCAGTGACTCCATTTTTGTCTGAATCAGCTGCTGTCTGGTGGCATGCCAAAAGGGACTGAAATTGTGCAATGTACTAATATGCACCTTATGCTGGGTTTGGATTATCAGAGCAGTCAGGGAGGTGATAACAAAACAGAAGCTGCAAAGAGAGTTAAGGGGGAAAACAGGGAATTGACTGTTTATTGGGCTTACAGTGCTGAAAAATTCCCAAACAAAAAACCCCCAAACAACCAAGTTCTCAAACAAAGAGCCTTTACTCCCAACCCCAAGGATTTTCAAGTTCAAACACCTCACAAATCATAGCGCATAACATCTTTCGAAACAGAAAATCCCTTAGGAAAACGTTTCTCATAATTACAAATTTCCTTGCAGGAGATTGCTCAACAGCTCTTAAGCAACATTTCCATTATGTGCAAAGCCAACACAAAAGCTTGTAGTGTTCCAGAGTGAATTCTCTTGCTGGTGTAGCTGTGTGAAGTTGCTGCTTTGTAGGGTGAATATGAATTAGGGAGACAATCCTGGTGACTGATCCTCGCTCTTGTGAAGTGGCATTATCACCTTATTAAGGTTTTTCATACATTTCAGCAGGACTGATGCCCTGCTATTCAACCAGTGTGGTACCTCACTGCAGAAATACTTTGGGTGGTTGAAGGCTGTCCTGATCAGGGGCCATCACTTATTTTAAATGATGAAAATCCCACTAACATTTTCTTTGACTTAGTATTTATTTTTTGGTAGCTCCAGGTTCCAGGCTGAAGTCAGCCATTTCATGATACGTGATTCACACACTGCTGTCTTCTGAACAGAAGCAGTTTGTCCAAAGGAAGCAGGGTGTGTAGGACTTGCTCTTTCCTACACAAGGTTTTAAGAGAAAAGCTACAGGAGAAAAGGGTCAAAAAGGCTTCAACAGCTGAAATGTAATGAAAAATTTGCCTGCTTTGAAAAACCTTAATCTTCTCTTTGTGACTTTTGACTTACCCTGATATTAGATAATTCTAGTTATACAACTCTGAATTGCTACTGGATTTTATTCCTGAGAGGGGAAAAGTGAATTAATTCTGTTTAACCTCTTGCAGAAATTCAGATTCTTTCCTTCATGTCCTTGCTGTGTTTTATTTAGACAGCTGCTACCTACAGCTGTGAAGGCAAACCTTGTTTTGGTCACAGTCCTGCAACTTCCCAGTCCTCGCAATTACTGCAGTGCAGTCAGTGCTGACCCAAATTTACAAGCCAGGAGGGTTGAAAGCAGCGTGTAATGTGGCTCTAGAAGAGGCACATAAATTCCTTAACCTCTTTGTTAAATAAACAAAATATTGATGCTTGTGGTGAGTTAAACATCTGCATTTCACTTCAAGCATTAAGTGAACTTTGAAATGCAGTACCCTCTGTTTTTATTAAATTCAACAGTTTGACAAAACTTGGCCGCCGAAAGTACTTTTAAAAGAAGTGACCAGTAAAGAATGGTGTCCTTTATCACATTGAAAAAAAGGATGTACTAAGCTTTATCTTTTTTTGGTGGCTCATGGATGTACACTTCATGTGGATGGTGGCTCCTTTACTAGTCTTACTATGTGTGTTACTTTTCTTTTTGTCTATGTGGTAATTAATTTATATGTTAAAATTCAAGGCTTTTCCTCTCAAGAAAAAGCTGCATAGGAAGAGGATCATTCTCATAGTTATCCTAAAGCTTAAAGATTGTTTATTTTTCCAGGAACAGATACAACGTGAACAGATTTTTTTTTTCCCCCAAAAACCAAAAGCATGAAATTATTTAGAAATTTAAATAACTTCTGAGGAAATCTGGACTATCACATTGGTCTACACTAAACCCCAAAGGAATTCAAAACACACATTAATTTTTCTTTAATACCTTGGACCTACTGTTTTTAGGTGAGCAATTTACTTCTCAAAGTATAGTACTTCAGGCAATACAAGATGAAGACTATGTCCTGGGATATATGCTAACCAGGGTTTGCTCCCAATGATGTCCCAATCTACTGCTCTGGTCTACTCATGGGTTGAGCCAAATTTCTTCTTGGAGTGTGCAGGGCAGAATAAATGCCCAAGTAACCCATATTTTGGATGATTTTCCAGCAGAAAAAGGTGAAACTTGTGAGTGGTGTTCCTTATTTCACTCGATCAAGGAGCAAAATGCTGTAACTCAAAAGCTGAGAAGAGGAAACTCTGAGAAGAAGGTCACAGGCATGAGGTGACAACAGCTCCCTGAGGCTGAACAGGTCACTTGTCACTGATCCAGGCAAAGAGTGTTGGCTGCAGGTGGCTCCTTTCTTCCAGAGAAGGGTTCAGAGGACACAGCCAGCACATTCCCACAAAACCCAATCCTGCTGCCTTACATAGCCAGGCCTGGCATGGGAATGACTCCTGGACTGCCTGTGGGTGTTCTGTGACCCGAGAGCCACAGGATCACCACCTCTGGTACACAGAGGCAGGCACACAAAGGGGTTTTTTCTTAAAGATTTCTGACTCTGGCTGGTTGGTATTACTAAGTATGTCTGATTTATTTCTCTTTGAATGAAATGTTTTGTTTAATCTCAAATGATCTGTCTTAATTGGCTGAGTATATGGAAATATTTCAGTTTGGGACAGACCCAAAATAATAACCAATAACTTGTTTTTTTTGGTTGTTGTTGGTTTTGGTTTTTATTCCCTGTTGGTTACTGAGCAAAAAAAAATTATTTGCATGTTTTCTGTTTTAATACCAGCTGCAGAGGAACTCAGTAGGATTATGCCTTTGTTTGAACCCGAAAAATCAATGTGATCAAAATCAAAGCAGGCTCAGAGAAAAAACCATGATAGAGAAGACAGGGTAGTTTGCTCTTTTAGATGTATTTCTTTCTATATGACAAACTTGAATTCAAACTGAATTAATATGGGAATCTCTTGAAGGTGATATTATTTGGGGATTCATGGTTTCCTTTGGTTGGGTATAGAAATAGAGTTAGAGGTGGTGCGCATGTTCTATTTCAGGATAGTGTTCAATTGTCACTATATAGTGTGAGCAGCTGGTTTAGATCAGGACATAATAACAGGTTTTAAACTTGTTAAAAAGTGTTTTTTCTGGACCAGGACTTCATATTTTAAGTCATCATCAGAATTACAATTTCCAGACAGTATGATCTTTAAAATCTTCAACTGGGATCTCCAGATCAGCTGGAGGCCTAGTGAAGGTAAAATACAATGTGGAGAAGGAGACAGCATGAAAGACAGCGAAATAATTTTTCATGTTTGTCTTACAATAATGTAGTACAGAATAGAAATGGAAGTAATGCTGGTAGAAACTACCCAACACAAATGGGGTTTAGAGAGATGAACAAGAGCTTTGGCTGTATCTTGCTGCAGAAAGGAGTCCGAGATGTGATTGAAGACTCATGCTGCCTCTCCTGTAGAGCCAAGCAAAGGCTGTGGTTTCTGCTGCATCTACGTCAGTAGTGTTTGACTCTCAGATGGAAAATAAGAATTAAAAAAATTCCATTCTTGTTTGTCCAAGCACAAATTAAATAACTATAATTTTCTTTGTCTGCTGTGACATTGGAGAAATGGAAATAGCTCACTTAGGTGCTGTCTATGAAGGCACTATCCCTCTCTTCTTTCTCTTCATCCTCAAGGACTTTGTTATTTCAAGCTGTCATTTAATATGTTGATCACCAAATTGAACACGTACAACTACTATTATTTTGCATTGTTGTCACAGGAACAATGTTAAAGCAGTTATCCAGTAAACACAGCTTTGATTAGGTAAAACACAGCTGCCAAGAGTAGCTCACATGAAGAATGAGGTAAAAAATGTGGAGTAAAGTTAGAAGGTGTGTTTTGGGTAGGCTAGATATGTAATTAGGGTCAATCCAGGGGTCACTTTTGGTAAATTAGCAACTTCTTTTTTTATTTTTTTTTTTTACCTCAG